>JAKSZP010000035.1:0-302918 GCA_022478985.1 Massospora cicadina | reverse complement strand
CCTGAAGCGAGGTGCTGGGATAAATTCTAGAGCTAATTTTAATTAATTTCGGCCTCTTTTCCTCGAATTGGCGCTTGAAAATTATAATCGAACTTGTTGCGAGTTTATCTCGCGACTCAAAATCCCATCGTACCGCGCGGCCTCGATTTATTAATCCTACCGCGCTCCGCCACGATAGCAAATTTATTAAAAACACGCCCATCTTTAGTCAAAGGTAACTAAGTAGGCTTATCGAATAAGAATCCAATAATTAGCCATTTTTACATATAAACCAATCTTAACCATATCGGGTGTGTGGTGCTGTGTTACAAGATGGATAGTTCAGCTTTAAATTTACAAAAACAGGTTATACAGAGCTGACCATAGAGAACAATTTCTTTCAAGCCAAAGCTGGCTACTTCAAGAGGTGTGTCATGGAAATGACAGAATAAGTTTAGACTGGCCTGCCAGTCAGGATACGTAAGCACCCAAAAAGCAAGCCAGAATGCCAGAGGCATTGCCAACCGGACAACTTGATATGGAGCCAGGCATTGGGAAATGATAAAGTATTGGTGCAGCAACATGGTGAGAATGATCCCAACAATGAACCACACTGAACCCACTCCTGACCCAGGGGGTCTTGCTGCAGGGGGTGGAATCACTGAGATAGTCTCAATAAGATCCTCAGCATATGGTGCCATTTCAACTGGGGTGGCAAGGAGATGGATTCTCTCTTGCAACTGGTGGACATATGGCCACAATATCCCCATGTATTGCTGCCAAAAGTTAGTGATCATGGGGTTGTAGAGCCAAAAATATCAGACTCGCTGAACCCAATTGATGATGGAGGGGGCCATAGTGATCAAGAGTACTGGTAGAGCCCATCTGATATATGGACTGATAGGCCACCAGGGAAATGCTATCAGGGGTATGGTCAGAAGGAATAATAAAATTAGTTTAGTTCTTTAGTAAATTTTTATTTGAAGGAAAAGGAAGAAAATTGATCAACAATTTTCTCAGTACTATGCAGCTGATTAAATAGTGGTCAATTGGGGTAGTGACAAGTCAGGATCAGGTCCCATAATTTTGACCTAACCAGCAAATTATTCTGGAATGGGTAGGTTTGTTCCTTGAGAACCAACATTGCAAAATTTGGTGGTGGACCGAGATGCTGTCAGTTCAACCTCAAATATCCAAACTGGGGCTCAGCTACATTTCCAATGGTTGGTATAATAGCATTTAGCCCAATGAGCAACAGGAATCCCCCAAGGCTACCCCACATAGGGGCAGATCTGTTTGGTTGGGAACAGGTTCAGGATGCCCAACCTGACTGCACTCAGTTGCTGAACCATTCATTCAGTCAATAGCATCACATCAGCTGCAATACCCAAATTGCCAACAGAGGGCTTCAAACCCTCATTAATGGTGCCCGATATTAGTTCTATTGGCACATTGATAGAATTGGAACCATTGGGTATTCCAGCCAATACCTTGGTCTTCATGCCTTTCCAGCCATTTGAGATTTGGGCATCAGCTAGATTGCCACTCAAATTAGATCTGACCAATTTCAATTTGATAATCTTGGTGCAGATTTTACTAATTCCCTGCAACAGTTCTGCCAAGGTGAGTGTGGGTACTGGGGGTGTGATCTGAAGTGGAAGAGCTGTTACCCATCGCTCATCTACTATGTGAGTTAGATTACCCTGAGTAATGAGGGATACTGCCATCCTCATTGGTGTCTTTTTACTCAGGACTAGGAAGATGGCCCAATCAAGAGCCAGGGGATATTCCCCGGGACTTATATTACCCTTTCCTTTTTCCAAAGAAAGGGCACCCCCACTGGGAAACTGTACCAGAGACATATTCTTGTGTGCCTTGGGTAACTTGATAGCCATAATTATCATGACTTTTTGGGGGGGTTGGGGAGCCTTGGGGTAGGATATATGAAAAGCTTCAACCAGGTCCATACAATTTATGCAATTGTGCACCTTGACCCAACTATTTTTGTAGGCTGGATACCCTTTCCAGGCCACTAGATATTGGATGGAATGTCACAACTTCCATGATGCCAGGATGGCCTCTACCTCAGCTTCTTCCCCATCATTGACAATGATTGACTCCAGTTCCATGGGAATTGCACCCTTGAAGGGTGACAGCTGAGAAACATGGAAAACTGGGTGCTGCTTCCAATGTGCAGGAAGCTTCAGATGGATCGCCCCATTACCCAATACCTCCTCCACTAAATGGGGGCCTGAGCACTTACTGGCAAACTTGCAGGAAGGGGTTTGAATTTGCAAATGATGGGTATCAAGCATAACGTAGGAACCCACTGTAAAATCATGACCCAGAAGGTGCTTGCAATCTGCGAACTGCTTGTAGTTGTCAATGGCTTTAGCAAGGTGTTCCCATACTAAAGCTTGGGTCAATTGGATATGGGCAGCATGGTCCACAGCAGTTTGAACCTCAGGCCACAGGCACGGCCTGACCAAAAATGAAGGATTATAACCCAACGTTGCTTCATAAGGGAAAGCCCCGTAGACGTGTGGATCCTGTTATTGTAAGCAAATTTAGTGAGGGGCAAGCCACCGGCCCAAGTATCCTGTGCTGCTGCAGCATAGCAATGCAGGTACTGTTTGAGGACTTGATTAACCCGCTCAGTCTGTCCATTGGACTGAGGGTGATATGCCGTGGATTGACAGGGGGATATTTTCAGTATTGATAGGAGTTCACTCCAAAACTGTGTGGTAAACTGTGAACCCCAGTCACTGATGATCTCCTGGGGAGGACTGAACATCAAAAACGCATGGCATACGAAAAGATGGGCAGTTTATTCTGATGTAATTGTGGAAGTACAAGGGATAAAAAGGGAAAATTTCATGAAATGATCCACCACTACCATCACCACTATGAACCCGTTAGAACAGGGGAGTTCAACAATTAAGTCCATGGACACCGAGGTCCATGGACCTTCCGCCTGCTGTAAGGGGTGCAGGAGGCCATTTTTGCCAGAGCGATCTGACTTGGCCCTAGTGCAAGTAACACAATCAGCAATCTAAGCCAGGACCTCTTTGGTCAGTCCCACCCAATTAATGGTTCGCTTGATCAGATCAATGCATCTCTTGTTACCAGGATGTCTGACCGTGGGGGGATCATGATGTGCGCGGAATACCTCCGATTGGAAAGAGGGGGGTACCCAAATGTGAGAATGGAAATAAATGAGTCCCTCTTCTAAGGAGTATAGGGAGTGTTTGTGACTTGAGTGAACCAACTGCTCAACCAACTCCACGCCTTCAGGGCAGGCCATTTGACTGGCTAAAACCTGAGCCAATAATGGGGCATCAGGAGCCAACGCGATGGAGGAAACAATGGGAGGAACAATTGACAGAATCTGAGTGGCAGGGATCACAGTAACGAGATCCACCTCCTCAGGTTCTGAGGGACAGTGGGTGGGACTGTGGCTTAGGAAATTGGGGAAGTACATTGAGCGCACCTTTGACAAATTAATATTTGAAGTTAAAAATGCACAGGTCCCAATAGGTTTAGCCTGCTGATGTGCCAATTTTTGGGGCTTGCAGAAATACAAAAGGGCCTGGTAATCCATGCAGACTGTTAATTCATGGCGGGCACCCTGCAACAGATACCGCCAATGAGTTAATGCCCATGCAACAGCTGCCAATTCTTTGTCATAGATGGCCCAAGACTGCTTTGTAGCTGTGAATTTTCAGGAAAAGTAAGTGACTGGATGTTTGATACCATCGTGCTCCTGAAGTAACACCGCTCCCACTGCTACCAATGAGGCATCGCATGCAACAATATACAGTTTGGTGGGATTGGCATGTTTTAAGATAGGTGGAGACAAACACCTTCTTGATTGATTTGAACGCCTGCTGACATTTGGGCGTCCAACAAAACGGTACATTTTCCCAGTAAGGGGTGGAGTGGTGCAGCTAACTGGGAAAGTGCTGGGGAACTTTTTTTATAAAGATGATAGTTCCCAAGAAACTCTGAAGTTGTTTCTGCATAGTTGGAGTTGGCCCTTCTTAGATCACATCTAAATTGTTGGGAGGGATTGTGAAACCATCCTTAAGAACCAGGTTCCCAAGGAAAGTAACCTCCTCCTTATAAAACTCACACTTGGAAGCTTTAAGAAACAACCCTGCTTTATGCAAGGCGACCACCACTGCTTCCAAGTCAATAGTGTGTTGTTCAGGAGTTGGGGGAATGAACAAGGATATCATCAATGTATGCAATTGCACAAGTAAACTGGAGGTCACTCAGTACATTGTCAATCATCCGTTGAAATGTAGCGGGAGCATTCTTCAGCCCAAAGGGCATTACACAAAATTGAAAAATGCCTCACTTCATTCAGATTGCGGTTAACCATTCCTGTCCTTCCATTACCCAAATTTGGTTGAAAGCGTTCACTAAATCCAGTTTTAAGAACAAATGGGATTTGGCGATTACCTGACCAATTGTCTGCTCCAGAGGCAATGGGTAGGGATCAGAAACTGTTATTTTATCCAGATGACTGTAATCCATGCAGGGACATAGAGAACCATCCAATTTTTTGGCAAAGACGATGGGGGAGGTGACAGGTGAGCTCTCTTTGAACAACCAACCTTTTTTAACATATCGTCCAACCAGGTATTAAGTCCAGCTTCTTCCTCTGCTGTATGGGGATACAAAGGACAGTTGATGTTCACCAACTCCACAGTTGTTCAAAACCCACAATCGTACCTAGAGTGCTTAGGCAGGCAATCTGCCTTTTCATGTCAAAGATTCTCCAATATCACATTAAGCTTTTAGGAAAATTGGCCGGAATGCCCGCAGAAGTAACCAGGGTAGTGATAGAGCTGGTTCCTTGTATCTTCTCGAGAGTGTTGATCAGAGGGAACTCTCCCTCCAAATCATCATTGGTAAACGACAACATATTAGATTCTAAGTGAATTCTCACATGCTGTCAGCGCCACCACCCTACACCTAAGGTTACCAGAAACACCAGGTTTGGCGTAGCCAAAAATGATTGCAGAAGTTGAACTGGTGGATTGAAAAGGGTACCAGTTGATGAACAACATATGAGGACTAATAAGCAGATGAGGCCACCATTACTGAGGAGGCCGCATCCATTTCCAGTTTTAATTGTTGTGCCAACTCAACACTCATGAAGTTCCCCACAGCTCCGGTATCCACCAGGGCTTTGAAGGAGACATGATGCAAGCTGACACTGATATTCATAGGTAAAAGGAAATAAGCGAAGTTCTGTTTATTGGAAGATTTGACTGACTCGTTTGTGATTGAAGAAATAATGGGTATATTGGGGGTAAGATTGGGGCCCTTCGCTAGAGCAAAAATTGGAAGTACGAGGGTGGGGGAAATGATTTCCTCTGTCTGGGCTTGAACAGAATCATTAATAGTTAACTCTGTAATCACCAACTCGGACTTGGGGGTTACAGAAAGATTGGAACCCAAGTCTACCACTAATTTGGAGACAGGCGCGTTGTCTGCATCTTCGTTGGGTAGTCCTATCATAAAATTCCCTTTCTGATAATGGAAAACATGGCGGGGGAAGGCATTGATAGTAGTTGCGGTGGCACATATTTGATCTACTGATCCTTGGATGGTAGATCAGACCACATGATGAGCAGAACCCGAATCCAAGCCCAATCTAAAGACTGCCTGAAGCATATTGATAGATAGACCCAACACGGGGCCAGTTCACAAAAGGTAGAAATCAAAGAAACCAAGCTAGGGGCTTTGACCATGGCATGGATCAGTCTGAATAAATGGTCTGATCGGGACACAGGGGGTTTCAGGGCAGCCAACACGACAGCCATTAGTGGGGTGGAGTCTCCTGCTTGTGAGGAAGAACACAAAAGATCTCTCACCCAATGGCGGGCATCCTCATCCAAAGCATCTAACAACGCGAGCCCTTACAGGGCATGGGATAATGCAGAAGCGTTATTAAGTGCATTCGTTGTATGCATTTGCACTTTGGCAAGAGTGTCAAGAACTTGATTGGTGATCTTCTGGGAGGGGACACTCGATCTTTCCTCCAGGCTGGAGGAAGGAGGAGGAGATGCAATCCGCGCAGCTTAGGTGGCTTAAATAAGATTTCCCAAGGTAGAGCGGATACTTCTCCCAAAGTTGAAAAGTGCCCAAACAAACAACAAACAGCAAACTACTGATTGTACGTTAATTTGGTAGAGAGTAACCACTGCGGCACCCAGTTTGAAGAACAAGGTGGAAGTGGCTGGAAATAATGGTTGGTCGATTATGTCATGGAAATGGCAGAATAAGTTTAGACTGGCCTGCCAGTTGGGATGCGTAAGCACCCAAAAAGCAAGCCAGAATGCCAGAGGCATTGCCAACTGGACGACTTGATATGGAGCTGGGCATTGGAAAATGACAAAGTATTGGTGCAGCAACATGGTGAGAATGATCCCAACAACAAACCACACTGAACCTACTCCCAACCCAGGGGGTCTTGCTGAAGGGGGTGGAATCACTGAGATAGTCTCAATAAGCTCCTCGGCATATGGTGCCATTTCAACTGGGGTGGCAAGGAGACAGATTCTCTCATGCAACTGGTGGACATACGGCCATAATATACCCATGTATTGCTGTTGGAAGTTAGTGATCATGGGGTTGTGAAGCCAAAAATATCAGACTCGCTGAACCCAATTGATGATGGAGGGGGCCATAGTGACCAAGAGTACTGGTAGAGCCCATCTGGTATATGGACTGATAGGCCACCAGGGAAATGCCATCAGGGATGCGGTCAGAAGGAATAATAAAATTAGTTTAGTTCTTTGGTAAAGTTTTATTTGAAGGAAAAGGAAGAAAATTGACCAACAATTTTCTCAGTGCTATGCAACTGATTAAATAGTGGTCAATTGGGGTAGTGACAAGTCAGGATCAGGTCCCACAATTTTGACCTAACCGGCAAATTGTTCTGGAATGGGCGGGTTTGTTCCTTGAGAACCAACATTGCAAAATTTGACAGTGGGCCGAGATGCTGTCAGTTCAACCAAAAACACCCAAACCAGGGCTTGGCTATGTTTCCAATGGTTGGCATGATGGCGTTTGGCCTGACAAGCGATGGGAATCCCCCAAGGCCACCCCACATAGGGGTGGGTCCATTTGGTTGGGAATGGGTTCAGGATGTCCAACCCGCCCACGCTTGGTCACTGAACCGTTTGTTCAGTCAATGGCATCACATCAGCCGCAATGCCCAAATTGCCAACAGAGGGCTTTGAACCCTCGTCAATGGTGCCTGATGTTAGTTCTATTGGCACATTTAATGAATTGGAACCATTGGGCGTTCCAGCTGATACCTTGGTTTTCATGCCTTTCCAGCCATTTGAGATTTGGTCATTAGCTAGATTGCCACTCAAATTAGATCTGACCTTTTTCAATTTGATAATCTTGGTAAAGATTTTGCTAATAACCCACAACAGTTCTGCCATGGTGAGTGTGGGTACTGGGGGTGGGATCCAAAAGCATAAGAGCTGCTACCCATCGCTCATCTACTACATGAGCAAGATCGCCCTGAGTAACGAGGGATACCGCCATCCTCATCAGTTTTTATTTTACTCGGGAATGGGAAGATGGTTCAATCAAGAGCCAGGGGACGTTCCCCAGGACAAACAGGTGGATTCTAAGCTTTGCCAGCAACCTTTAGTAAGCTTAATATTTGGCTATCAGAAACTTTAGCTAAATGAAGGTTTAAATAATGATGCAACAAAATTGGTATCAAGATACCAGTTGTTGGGATTTTTGCCCATATTCCCATCCTACTAGATTACCTGGTGTCACTAGGGGAAGATTCCCTAAAGCGAAGTGAATCAGAAATCAGTTGGCCCAAATTTTGGAGGAACTACGTTTGGGGGATTTTGGGATATTCGCCTGGTTGTATCTTTCAGGGATTGATCTGGATGTATACCTAATATCTCATCAGGTGGAGCAGCTGACAAAATAGGGGCATCTGATAGTGATTAACTATCAGGTGTACTGAATGGGATCAATCAGATTTCATCACCAACTGATTGGGAATGAGTAGTGAGTTGTAAGGTGAGTGATGTTGCCTGCAACTAGCGAATAGATCAGTTGGTGAATTGACCTGCCATAATGGGTAAAAAGTCACATTACCTAATCAGGTCGCTAACCAATTATGGTTGGTTCACTTGGATCGAGAGGAAAATGTTAGGGACACATTTCTAACTCTTTCCATTTGAGGTCTTGAGGATTTCCAACAATGGAATCCTAGCCAGGATGGGGAAGACCATCGCTGCCAAGATGAGGAAGGGTGATAAAATGGCAACGGCTGCCATTTCATTGAAGAGGTGTCAACTGAGGGTTAGATGGCCAAATCCCCTATAAATTCCCTAGGATTCACTATAATAAAAAAAGGACAAAAACAACTAGTACTACAAAAAACATTATTAGTTTTATTGTAGATTTGGTTATAGTTAGACTATCAGCATCTAGTGTGAAGTTCCATCTCAAGGATATTATTGCAGAAGGCAATAATTGGTAGACTATCAAAGAGAAGAGTAGAAATCAGAGCGGGGATCTAAAGACAAAGGGAACCACAACTAAGGGATTGCTGCCGACTGTGTGTTAGGCTGAAAAGAAACTGTCATCAGGAGATCTTGACAAAGATTGGGTGGACAATATTGCAGGGAACAAATCCCTATGAGTATGACTATCAAGTATTTAATCGGAAATACTGGCTGAAGCGTTGGGCCTGATAATTGTTCTAACTCAACTACAGATAATAGTCTCCATACTATTATCAGATAATATATTCTTTATAACGCGAGGTGCACAAGGAAATTAACCCTGTGCTGTAAAAAGATCACTAGGGTTGTTTGCCAATAAGAACAAACTAGTAAATTTTTATAAGTTGGTGCTCACTACAGGGGGTAGTTGAGTAGAAGGGTTGATCCGGATGAATACCTAATATCTCATCAGGCGGAGCAGCTGACAAAATAGGGGCATCTGATAGTGATTAACTATCAGGTGTACCAATTGGGATAAGTCAGATTTCATCACCGACTGATTGGGAATGAGTAGTGAGTTGTGAGGCGAGTGATGCCCCCTGCAACTAGCGAATCGATTGGTTGGTGAAGTGACCTGCCATAATGGGTAAAAAGTCAGATTACCTAATCAGGTCGCTAACCAATTATGGTTGGTTTGCTTGGATCAAAAGGAAAATGTTAGGGACACGTTTCTGACTCTTTCCATTTGAGGTCTCAAGGATGTCCAATGACGGAATCCTAGCCAGGATGGGGAAGACCATCGCTGCTGAGACGAGGAAGGGTGATTCAATGGCAATGGCTGCTGTTTCATCGAAGAGGTGTCAACCAAGGGTTAGATGGCCAAATCCCCTATAAATTCCCTGATTCACTATAATAAAAAAAGGACAAAAACAACTAGTAATACAAAAAACATTATTAGTTGTATTGTAGATTTGGTTATAGTTAGACTATCAGCATCTAGTGTGAAGTTCCATCTCAAGGATATTATTGCAGAAGGCAATAATTGGTAGACTCACAGAGAGAAGAGTAGAGATCCAAGCGGGGATTGTAAGCCTTGGGGACCAGCCCCTACACTTGGATAGGGAGCAGCATCCCTTCCAGACCCAAAGTGGGCTAAAGGCCCAAGTGGACCCCCTGTTGCAGTTGAGCGACCAGGCGCATGTGGTTGATGAGCGCTGGGTAACTGCCCTTCCGCCTAGGGATACTCAGATCTCTCCCCTTCCCCCTCCTCAACGCTGGTAAAATTAATAGAGGGGACCTGCCAGGAGATCATGCAGGCCAGGGGCCATGGGCGGGCCCCTGGGACCCCTCACTCACCAGGGGAAATTTACCTAAATCTTGAAAAAACAACCAGCGCAGGTATTAAAGCCCGGTCTGAAAATTCTGGGCCAATGGAGCTGGTCCAGACTGGTCAGGTCCAAGATTCAGATCAGAACTTAATTCAGGTTTCAAACCAGGCCACCAGTGACTAGGACCAGTTACCCCGACCCCCAGAATGGATCCAAGATGTTCAGATCGCGTAGACAATCAAATTGAGAGTCTGGACCAGGTTGCGGACAACTGAGCACCAAGGCCACAGCCCCTGGGATGAATCCAGGAAGTATGAAATGTGTAAGCTGCCTGACTCAAATGGTCAAGGCCCGGATTGGCACCATTGACCTGGTCTGGCCCCAAATTTTTGGAAAAATCAGCAAAAGTTTTTTTTTTGATTTTTGCCAAGATTTTGGACACCCATCCACTCCCCCACCTGCCAACCAACCAAACCCCATCGGCAATCCCCAACCACCTGATACCCTAGAATCCCCACTATGCAATTTGCCCAATACTTAAGGCAACTGCTCTGTCAATGGGCAGTTGTCAGTTCATTCTCTATTCTTCTTGCGCTTTGCACCAAAATAAAGCCAATTACCCCAAACTCCTTGTTGTGGACTCCGCCTATTTTTTTTTTCTGTTCAAAATTCTGCCAATTGATCTGGCAAAGTGTGCTGGTGCCCAAATAGTTATCCTGATGATTGCTGAATGGGTCATCCAGTTGCTCAACCCCACCATGTGGTGGTGGATTGTATCCACGGTGAACTGCCTCACTCTCAATGATGGAGTCAACTCTCCATCTATTTCCACATACCCATTAAATGAAAACCCATCCATTCGCTTCGCCGTCAGGTTTCCCAAGAGCGCTCCTCTATTGGAGCAGCCTCAGGGCACCCCCCAATACCTGCAAGCTTGGCCCCCATGCCTGGCTCGCCCGCCATTGATCCCACCTAAGGGCCCCAGAGTATCCCAACCAAGGGGGACTCAGCCCTAACACTCGTGAGTGGGTCCATTTTCCCCTCTGACAGCATCTCTGTCCGTGAAGTGGGCCCTGTGCCACCCCTCTCTGGCGCACAGACCCAGCTACCTATAACCAAAGACCAGCAACCACGCACCCTGGAGGAGTCGTCATCCTCCCCTCCTCTCCCACCCTTGTCTTGAGACAAAGGGAACCACAACTAAGGGATTGCTGCCGACTGTGTGTTGAGCTGAAAGAAACTGTCATCAGGAGATCTTGACAAAAATTGGGTGAACAATATTGCAGGGAACAAATCCCTACGAGTATGAATATCAAGTATTTAATCAGAAATACCAGCCAAAGCGTTAAGCCTGATAATAGTTCTAACTCAACTATGGATAATAGTCTCCATACTATTATCAGATAATATATTCTTTATAACGCGAGGTGCACAAGGAAATCAAACCTGTGCAGTAAAAAGATCACTAGGGTTGTTTGCCAATAATCAACAAACTAGTAAATTTTTACAAGTTGGTGCTCACTACAGGGGGTAGTTGAGTAGAAGAATCTATCAATTATGTCATATAAAGAAGAGATGCGCAAGTTGTGGACCGAGATTGCCACAGTGAATCAGAATGCCTTAAACTCTGCAGGACCACTGGGAGTTTGCACGCCTTGGAGGAACGAGTAACCAAGGTGGAGGAAGGAGTTGAAAATGTAGCCAACTTTGGGAATGAGTTACTCAGCAAAGTAAACTTGTTAAAGAGGAAAGAAGGAGACCTCATCCAAGAGGTCCTATTCCTGAAAATGGAATGTGAAGCAGATCGCGTTCATTTGAGAAAGTTTGGTGCAGGACATTGAGAAGTTGATGAAAGAAGTAGAGGATTTGAAAGCCCACAGATGTGCATGTGAGCCTGATATGGCCAGTGATGCCAAAGAGGGAAGTCCTCAAACAATACTTGGGAAGATGAACACCCCAAGAAATATGCTGCCCACATTTAATGCTATTTTGGAGATGACGCCTGAAGTCACTCCACAAGTGAGCCAAGTAGCTGAACCAAGAGAATTGGTCCAAAATGACTCAGAGGAATTCAGAGCAACACCTAAATTGCCCACATTCCATCAGGATAACGCCCCAGCGTTTTCCAACTATTTGACATGACCATGAATGGATATGGGGATCATCAGAAGGCGTTGACAGTCATGAACTGTTTGGACACAGACTGCCAGAACCTAGTGTTACCCCACTTGGAGGGGGACAGCTGGTCCTATGCCGAGGCTAAAGCAGCCATAATGAAGGAGTTTGGGAGTCCAACCCATATGTCAAAATGCAAGCAAGAATTTATGGGAATTCAATTCCATGTAAAGATGAGTCTCTTGCAAGCTTCGCGGATCAATTTTACCAGGAGTTGCATGGATCCTGGCTGGAGCAAAGGTGTTAGATGACTATGATGCAAGAATCGCTTTGCAAGTGGCCCTTCAGCCCTATTGCAATTTGCATCAAATGATGTCTACTGTATTTGCAACTGAAATAACTACCTCACAAATGGTAGATAACCTGAAGATTCTGGGAGCGACGTTTGATGCCCCAAATAGAAGCTTCAAGTCCAATCCAGTCCAAAATCTGAATCCCATGAAGGGAAGCGAAGGAGCAAAGGAGACTTTTAACTGAACTGTGCTGGGGAAATAAGCCTGAGGATTTCAAATGGTTAAATAAGAAAGAAAAGGTCTGCTTCCAGTGTGGCAGGAAAGGGCATTTCGCCACACACTGCAAAAAGCTGAAGGATCAAATTAACGTGGTCCAGGCTAAAGAGACAGCAGTAGCCAAAGATTTGGGAAAAGGTCCCGCTGCCTAGATAAGGAACAGTCTAGAGCGGCGGAGAAACCTGTTCCTCCCAATATCATGAATGAAGAGATAGATATTAGTGATCTGTTTGTAGATGACGAGCAGGATCAACTATATCAAGTGGTCAACATGGATATAAACGCCGTGACCAGAGCTGGGGCAAAGAAGATTGACCCTGAGATAGTTCAGGAAGTTGCCCAGCCATACGCCTGACAACTGGTGGAGAAGATTTGGACTGCCAAGAATCCTGATGAGTTAACCAATGTTTGCTTAGATGAGGCCAATCTGTCAATTCCCCTTGGCGCAATTAAGGAATCATTTCCTGAATTATTGGCGCAGATTATTCATACCCTAGATTTGGCTAATAACGCCGCAATTCACTCAGTAAATACTCTATTACAATACTCCAAGTGTACATATATAGATATTCAAGTAAATTGAGTGAGGGTACAGGGTGATAGTCAACACAGCGGAGCGCCCATCAATATTGTGTCAACCAAGTTGGTAAAGAAGATGAAGATCTCTCCAGACTTGGAGCACAAGAAAGAATATGGAACAGCTGGGCCAAACACCACCGTTTCCTGTGGAGCGTATAGTGTGCTGCCACTACAATTTGGGTCATTGGTGGTATCTGCGCCAGCAATAGTTTTGGAGAACCAAAACTATGATATCCTGATTGGAACAGAGTTTCTGCAGAAGTATGGAGTTAAATGTAACTTTGAGGATAATACGTTGACCATCCTGGGTCAGACGTTACCATTAGTATACCAGAAGGATGGTGAAGTTCCATTGAACTGGAGAAATAACTTCATTAATCTGATATACAATGACAGCATTGTACCAATTCAATACCAATTAGTTGGTAGGAAGCGATGAGAGATGCCAGCAGAAATCCTAGAAAACTGGGGAATTCCCTTAAGGATCAAGAAGGAGAGAACCATACCAGCTGGATTGCAGATGATAGTTGACACAGGGTTGACTTTAGAGATTCTGGAGCTGTTGTATGGAGAAGTTGGAAGCCCCTGGAAGAAGTCCAGAGTGGAGCCATGGGTGGCTCCTGGGATAATCATGCTGGGCCATGGAGAAATATGAGTTCTCTTGGCAAATTTAAGCAAAAAACTGATGAAGATCAAGAGGAATCAAATCATCACATTTATTCATTTAATCCTGATGGCAGAATTGAGACAATTCCATGATTTTGGGTCTCTTGAGGAAATGGGATTACCAGCTGGAGCAGCCAAAAGCATCAATCTATTGGTTGATTGAGAGCAGCTCGCAGATCTGCTGGAAGGGCAGAAAGAGGAGGTGCTCAAATTATTTGAGAGATATTGGGAAGTATTCACTCAGGATGACCATGATTTGGGATGCGCACAAGGCGTAATTCACAAGGTCAACACCGGGAAAATCTACCAATAAGAATGAGACTGATCTGAAGATTGAAAGCCACTGAAGTGGTAGTGGAAGATGAGATCAGTAAACTAGTAAAGCATGGGCTTCTAGTTCCATCATGTCAAGTCCCTGGGCAAGCCCAATTCTGATTGTAAAGAAAAAAGATGGATCAAATTGGGTAGTGATTGACTATCAGAGGCTGAATAAAATTATGAAGAAGGATTTGTATCCCCTACCAAGGATTGATGATGCGCTGGATCAATTAGGAGAAGCAAAGTATTTCTCCATGATGGACCTAATCTTGGGATACTGGCAGATCGACTTGCCAGTAGAAGACCAAGAAAAATGTGTGATTATCACCGCACAGGGGTTATACCAGCTGACTAGGATGCCCCAGGGTCTTTGTAATGCGCCCACGACGTTTCAGAGGGCCATGGATGCGATATTGAGCGACCTGAAGTTGTCATGCATCCTGGTATATCTGGATGATATCAATGTGTTCAGTAGAACGTTTACTGATCACCTCCATCACTTGGAAGAAGTTTTTAAGAGACTGTCCGCGGCTAACCTGAAGATCAAGCCATGGAAGTGCCACTTCTTCAAGAAGGAGCTGGAATACCTGGGATTTGTGATTAATGCAAATGGATTGCAGCCACAACCCCAGAAGATAGCAGCTATTGAGCGCATGGCTGTGCCAAAGAGTGTCTGAGACATCCAAGTATTCCTTGGGATGGTCAGATACTACAGAAGATTTATTTGGGACTTCACCCAAATAGCCAAGCCTTTGTTTCATTTACTAAAGGATCCAAAAAAAGGATTCATATGGAATGAAGAGGCCCAGGACTCTTTCAATGAGTTACGCCAGTATCTGATCAATTTTCCAATTCTGAAATATCTGAATTTTGATTGGGAGTTTATCATTCAAACTGATGCTTCATTGATGGCAATTGGCGCCATACTGAGCCAAGTAGATGAACTTGGGGACAAACATCCGGTGGCATATGTGAGCCAGACACTCTCAGCCGCTGAGAGGAATTACACCATGACTGAGCGTGAATGCCTTGCAGTCATTTATGCCTGTAAGCAGTTTTGGGGTGTATGTCCATGGAATGCACTTTAAGGTGGTGACAGACCACTCTTTGCTGCGTTGGCTGCACAATTTATGGGAACCTGAAGGATGACTGGCCCAATGGGCACTTAAGCTTCAGGCTTATGATTATGAGATAGTCCACCAAGTGGGGGCTTCTCACCAGAACGCGGATGGCTTATCGCGGTTACCAATGGTCCAGTTGGTATATCCGCAGGTGGATGAGCTATTCCAGAGAATGGTCAAAGGAAGAATTGAGGACAAGCCTCAAGAAATCCAAGGTGCACTTTGAAAAGTGATGGAAAACACCAAGATCATGGATGGACAAGTATTCAAGATGATAAATGGGAAATGATTATTATTTCCAAAACTGTCAGAAAGAGCAGCAATAGTTCAAGCAGCTCATAAGGTTGTTGGGCACGGAGGCCTGAGAAAAACAACTGACCATATTCACCAGTATTATTACTGGGAATCAATTAACTATGATGTCATGGATCATCTGGCTTGTTGCATGGAATGCCAACTGCATAAACCACATAAGAATACAACTGGATACTGACTGGTCTGACCTGGATTTGCATGGCACATGGTGTCCATTGATGTGATGGGACCACTGGCAATGAGCACAGGAGGAGTCAAATACATCATAGTAGCTATTGACCATCTGATGAGATGGGTCAAAATGAAAGCCCTAACCAGAGTTGACGCTACCAGTACTGCGAGATTCATCCTGGATCAAGTAGTATACTGGCATGGATGTCCACAAGTCCTACTGAGTGACAATGGGACCAACTTCACATCTCATGTGATCCCAAGGCTAAACAAAATAATGGGGATCTGGGGAGTCATGTCAGTACCATACCAGCTGGAGATGAATGGACTGGTAGAACAGGGTCAATGGGACGCTGGCCATGACGCTGAGGAAGCTAGTTGCAGGGAGAACTTCTGCATGGGGAACATACCTGAGTTTGGTGACATTTGCCTATAACATTAGTCATCATATGGCGATGGGAAAGATGCCATTTGAATTACTATATGGGAGGAAGGCCGCGTTGCCACCAATATTATATTCAGTAGTAGAACCTACATTGGGGATGAGTACTGAACAATACCTGAACTGACTGACAAGTATCCTGATCAATATGCAATCACAAGCATTTGATACAACCTTGAAGAAAAGGATACAAGCGAAATTGACGGATGATAAGAACTGACTGGCATTAGAAGAATATCAAATAGGAGAAAGAGTCGCCTATTGTGATATGCATGGTTTTGGATGAAGAAACAAATTGGATGCATTATGGTCAGGTCCATTTAAAGTAATTGCCAAGATGGCAACCAATGCTTATTCCATCAAGAATCTCTTGGATGGAAGAGTAGTAAATTGAGTCCACGCTAAGTATCTAAAGCATTGGATTGAAGAAAAAATATAAAAGATTTCCCAAAGGACCAATGAACCATTAAGATGGTCATGTCCTGATGATTAGGTCAAGTCAAAAAGGACCTCTGAACCCTAGATGGTTAAGTCCAAAAAAAGGACCTCTGAACCATAGAAAACTGGTAGGTTTAAGTGCCCAGGATCCAGTTTGGGGGAAAAGATGGACCTCTGAACTGAAACAAGGTCAAGTCCCATGAAAAAAGAGAGAGAATAAAAAAAAAAATAAAAAATATCAGGGAAAAAATTTTTAAATGCATAAAAAAAAGCCAATAATTTTTTAATTTTATTCTTTATTGATTGTCCTCAGTATGGGGATGATTCCTCCTATGTCGCCTCTTGGGGGAGGGAGGATGGATCGCGGTAGGAAGAAATAGCCCATCAAAATCAATATGTGATTGGACACTTGCAAGGGTGAGACCTACACAAAACCACATTCTTTGAGTGGATGCTGAGCCCTGAGAAAATGTGACTAGGGGAAGGGAAATTGATATGTCAGAAGAAGCCAATCATGAAACCCCAGAGTGGGGAGGAAAACAGCAATACAGGAAGAGGCAATTGGCAAATAACCCCAAGTAATCCTGATAAGGCACCAGCGCCAGAAGATTTGTCTTGAGTGCCTGCCAACAGGCCTCATCAAGAACACCAGACATGTGAGCCAGCAGCAAAGAAGGAATACTCAATGGGGGTTGTCAAATCATGCCCCAATTAATGCCATCAATGGAAGATAGTGATGAGAAGCTCCAGAGAAGAGGTAGTTGTGTGAAGAGCGGATTGCATCTTGTAAATGATGACTATGGGCTTCATGGAAGCTGAAGCTGAATGACCGATGGAAGCCAGGTGAGGCTGGAAGCTTCATTGACCAACTTTGAAGAACTTGGCTGGCAAAGCGGAGAGCATAAGTGGCAGTATCCTGATCCAGAAGATTGTCCAGATCAGAGGGATTCAGCACTAATGTCAACACCTCGGTGACTTGTGCCCAAAGTTCAGTGTAGGGGAGCTCAAAATGTATGCTGTTCCCAATTGAAAGCTCAGAAACCAGCACAGCGGGTTTGTAGAATTGACTGAGTTAAAAGAGGAACTCAGGGAGCAAGTCTGACCTGGCCAAGAATGAACAATCCAAAGTGACTGGCATGACCTCTGGAGCATTAATGATGATGTTTGGAGCATCAGTGAAAGGAGCCAAATCCAGGAGGGTTTCAAAGTCCAACTCAAGGATCAACTGTAAGGGAAGAGTCAGCTGAGAGTTGTTCAAAACAATGGCACTCCTGGTTTCAGAAGGATTGGTTACCATTTCCAGTAATTTGATGGAAGGACTAGCCACTTGCACTAGACTAGGCGTATGAGTCCTGGAGGGACCATATAAGAGGTTCCGTTGAGCATCCCAGCTCATTTGCTGGAAGAGGCAGAGGTCCAAATCTGATAAGCTGTTAAGAAGCTGTTGGTAGCGGGATTCTGAGTTTGACATATGAGCAGGACTAGAGGGGGATGTCAGACTTATATAGAAGTTGACATTATGCACTCTATAATCCATTAGGCTCCAATTTTGGGAAATTAATTTCAAAAATTAATGAAATAAGCTTTCCAAGGGAAGAATTAAGAATGACTTACAACCAAGAGGTTATGAGTGAAATAACAAGGGCAAATAGAAATAAGTATTCTTAATCAAGCTGCAAAATGAACATTGACGGCAAGAGTCTCCTGTCTAGGATGAGGAGAGAATCAAGAATTCAAGGACACCAGACCAAGAATCCTGAATATGACAGCGGGTCATATACCCTGATGGGGGGAAAACTGGATCCTGGGAATAATATCATCACAAGTAAATTGATTAGCCTGGCATGACAAGAGGTCGTGGGGACCGCGCTCTGAGTAGGCAGTAGCGAGGAGGAAGAGGAGGAATGCCATGTGCTGAAGGTCATCCTGAAGCAGCATTGAGTATTGATGAGTGTACTCCACTTGAACCAATGAAGTATTTGACCAGGTTTTGAAAGCAGTGTTCCCATGCCCAGTCCTTTTCTCGCTGGAAATCTAGGCAAGAGGGGGATGTGTTGGGATTTTTGCCCATATTCCCAGCCTGCTAGATTACCTGGTGTCGCTAGGGAAAATTCCCTAAAGCAAAGTGAATTGGAAATCAGTTGGCCCAAATTTTGGAGGAACTACATTTGGGGGATTTTGGGATATTCGCCTGGTCATATCCATCAAGGATCAATCTGGATGAATACCTAATATCTCATTGGGTGGAGCAGCTGACAAAATAGGGGCATCTGATAGTGATTAACTATCAGGTGTATTGATTGGGATCAGTCAGATTTCATCACCAACTGATTGGGAATGAGTAGTGAGTTGCAAGGTGAGTGATGCCACCTGCAACTAGCGAATCGATTGGTTGGTGAAGTGACCTGCCATAATGGGTAAAAAGTCAGATTACCTAATCAGGTCGCTAACCAATTATAGTTGGTTCACTTGGATTGAGAGTAAAATGTTAGGGACATGTTTCTGACTCTTTCCATTTGAGGTCTTGAGGATGTCCAACGATGGAATCCTATCCAGGATGGGGAAGACCATCGCTGCTGAGATGAGGAAGGTTGATTCAATGGCAATGGCTGCTGTTTCATTGAAGAGGTGTCAACCGAAAGTTAGATGGCCAAATCCCCTATAAATTCCTTAGGATTCACTATAATAAAAAAAGGACAAAAACAACTAGTACTACGAAAAACATTATTAGTTTTATTGTAGATTTGGTTATAGTTAGACTATCAGCATCTAGTGTGAAGTTCCATCTCAAGGATATTATTGCAGAAGGCAATAATTGGTAGACTCTCAGAGAGAAGAGTATATCCAAGTGGGGATCTAGAGATGAAGGGAACCACAACTAAGGGATTGCTGCCGACTGTGTGTTGGGACAAAAGAAACTGTCATCAGGAGATCTTGACAAAGATCAGGTGGACAATATTGCAGGGAACGAATCCCTACAAGTATGACTATCAAGTATTTAATCGGAAATACCAGCTGAAGCGTTGGGCCTGATAATAGTTCTAACTCAACTACGGATAATAGTCTCCATACTATTATCAGATAATATATTCTTTATAACGCGAGGTGCACAAGGAAATTAACCTGTGCAGTAAAAAGATTACTAGGGTTGTTTGCCAATAAGAACAAACTAGCAAATTTTTACACGGTCTAAACCTATGATCCATTATACATAAATGTCTATGTGTATTAAAAACACATGATGTATTATATATAATTATCTCCCATACCACTTATACAATTCCAGTCATATTATGACTACCCAACGTGTGGTAATCATTCCTATTGTAAGGCCTCAGAGCCAGAGATCAAGCTGGGCAGGGGTTTACACCCTTTAAAACCAAAAAGGTTCAAATCCCAAGGCCCGCCCTCTTACCCAGATCTCTGACCTAGGGCATACCCTAGATGTGATTTGGGTGGCTGCTGCACCTCCCTGTTTGCCACATGCCCCTCCCACCCTTACCCCCAACCCAAGCCCATCCTAGCGTTAAAATCTGCAAAGTTTTATTATAAAAATTAGGGAACTTTGTGAAGACTTCAGAAGAATCCAGAAGCCCTACCACAGTCCTCATTTCCTGCCCCATTTTATGGCTTGAGAATGATATAATAATGGGAACAAACACCAAGGATAAAGCTGCATGTCAGGAGGCCAAGAAAGTGTAGTTGGCAGGCCTCCCTAACCTCAAACATACCTTGGATAATGCTGGTGAAGGTGAGGTATGCCCAGGTTAGTCCTAGGGATGTAAGAGAATTTCAGCTCTGTATAACAGCAGGTACATTAAAATGAACCAGCTTTACAATTAAAAATGATGGTTCACTTTGGTTTCTCAGCAAATGGGGTCTTGAAACCCATTCGTTTTTCAAAATTTCCAGCTCAAGTTACCCTCTCCTACAATTGATAACCTGAGTTTGGTTGATCACCATGTATAGCACACTGCCCAATCAAAGAATGCACTTATTAGTGCACCTCAGATTAGCACCGCTTCCATTGATCAATTGTTCCCCCAAATTTCTTTAAAATTGCATATTGAGACCAATTTTTCTCGTTGGTTGACGTCCTCATAATAAAGAACCCTTCACTAGTATACAATTTTAAATATGTTATCTTGGATGAACCTGTGCGCAGACCTCTTCAAGGAGGTCTTGCACAATGTTAGCTATTTAGTTTTAACAACTTTAACTCTCTCCACACATGCACTGTTGGGTCACCCAGGTTCCCTTCACCTGTGCTGCCTATACACTCCCACTCAGAGCACCGCTTGAGAATGAACCTCACTTTGGGGTTCACTCTAACCTGGTTGTTGGTTCAATTTTGGCTCTTCTATCTACTGCTAACCACCCTCGCCCTAAGTTATTACAGCTCAAGCACCCTCTGCAGGACTCTATTAACCTTATTAATAATGACTAGTTTCCTGGCATTGAGCCTGTGCATTGTGCACTACCACGCTGGGAACAGGAGAGTTATAGACACTCTCCTTACACCCAACTGATAGTTTAACCTAAAGTTAATCTGAAAGGGGAAAACTTACCTAGAAAGTGAAATTTGAGCAAAAAGTTAAAGAGAAAGGGCTAAATTGGGGTTTAAACCCAATTCCCCATTCCAAAATTGAAAATGTGAATACAGATATCTGGAAGTCAGAAAATTATCTCATGACTAGCTTGGAAACTTCAGGTGGTACTATTGAGGTGAAAATTGGGGATTGAATCCATAAATTAACAAAATCATAATCAGAAATCATCTATTCTTTCTACCATATAATCTAACACTCTGCTAATGGTAGGGTGTTGGGTTAATCTTTTAACTACCTTTGCCTTTTAGTTTTATTGTAATTATTATTGTGAAACGGTCTAAATTTGTTAATTTTTGATGGAAGTTAGGTGGTTGGTAAGCTCACTGGTGCGTTTTGTTACCTGAATTCTAACAAATTGATTGCAGTTGAAATAATATTCTCAACTGCTAGGATAATTCCTTGAGGAGATTGTTATATTACCACTTAAATAGAACCAGATAACTTCAAACACTGGTAAAAGTGGGTTTTTTAAGGTTTTATTAAGTTAGTCTGAGGGGTAAAAAGAGAACCCTCTTACATTGTCACTGCTTAGTATTTAAACTTACCTTGAGCTCAAAGTGCAATCCACATCAAATTCATTATTAAGTTTGAGCTAAATTAGGAAATATAGGCGTTTGACCTATTGGAGCTCTTGAATCTTGGCTCACTTTGACAAAATGGCTAATGGATCTTCAAGGGTAGGTAGGACATGTCCATGAGATAATGATTTGATATATTTAAGCCAATCACCTTGGTGAAAAATTGTTGCATCTTGGGGGACCCCCTCTAAGTTTTATAAAAGGGGGTGTTCATGGTGTAGGTGCTCAAATTAAAGTAGAAGTGAGCCAGAGAGGAACTTCCAATAAACTCCCCAGATTTTGCCACATATTCAGGGCAATTTTCTTACCCAAACTTGTGCTGTTTGCCCGAGTATTAAGAGTATTATTACCCTAATTTGAGGGGTTTTACCAGAAATTGACCAAGGTCTTTTAGCTGATATTTTTATTATTTACTTTCAAAACGCTCTTCTCATAATATCAGACTTGTAATTGTCCAACTGTTTAATAAAAAATGACATATAGGCACCAATTTACTAGGTCTGAGCTTGTCCAAACCCTCTTTTAACATGGCCACCCAGAGTTTCCTAAAACCTGCGGTGCCTTATGGACATTAGATGGCCATGTAGGTCATAATGTATCCACTTCAAAAGCTAGGTTTTTCCATAGCACGCTGGGTTTCTAACACCCCTGTTCAGCTTGCCTCAAATCAATATAACAAAATTTGCACCAACTACCTTAAATTTTACTTTTGTGATGATAAGAACTCAATTTGAGCTTTCCAAAACACTTAGTTTAGCACCAATGAGACTGTATGGAATTATCCAACCTGGTCTACATGCTTAAGCAGGCCTTAGAAAACTCTAAAGGTCAATCAACTTACATAAACGCTTCAATAAATTTGTGGCCAGGCTCCTTATTTGCCAAACTATTATTCTCCATGCATCTATAAACTCTAAAGTCAAAGTGATATTCAAGTAATTAATTGCTGGCCATTATAACCTAACCTTCATAATTATACCTTGATCTATATATAGCATAACGTTTATGAGAATGCAATATTTTCACTGAGTAGCTTTAGTTCACTTGAATCATACAAATGAGATGTCCTCTGACAACTTTTCTCACAGATTGTGATGGGAACCAAAAATAGGCTTTGGCAGTTGGTACCCCTTACAACTTGATCCTGAAACCTTGCCCACTTACTTGTTTTATTAACTAAATCTAAAGCCTACCTAGTCACCAGGCTGGACTTAGATTATCTATTCAACTTGGCTGAAGTTTGAAAGCCACAAGCCTATGAGGAATTTGCAACCTTAACAGTGACAGATTTTGCTTATTAAAACTTCAGATTTGGCTTAATTGTACTTTTTGTTACTGGCACTGCTAATTTTATATGGTTCCTTGACCACATGAATTATCTATACCAGCTTTTCTGATATCCCACACAGATTAAATCAAGGTTTGCTACCTTAGTATAACAACTGTATAAAAAAGTTTATGGAACTCGATGATACTGCAAGATAAAATAGCCACCTAATATTTATAACCTTTATTTCAGAAAATTTGGAATCACTCAACCAGGTTTGTTAGAAACCTTTTTTTAATAGTTAAAAAAAGCTAACCTTGTACTAATATCTTATAGTTTTAATCAGGGGCTTTGGAAACCCCAACGGATATTTTCCAGGTTCTCTTACAATCCCCCAAACGTTTTAACTTTCAGTCCAGTCTGCAACTGGTCTATAATTAGATTTGATGACCTATGCTGTATACTGATAGATGTATGCAATTGCAATCTTTTTGATCTTTAGGTTTCAGGTTTAGATGCCAGATCACCAATCTATTGTATGGTTATATACCTCAGAAACTTTACAAACTCATTGTTCATTATAAAATGAATATCTGGGATTAAAAGCTACCTGATTTATCCAGGTTGGATGGTCAGGTTAAGTGTAAAAGGCCTTAGAGCCAAAGTTTGTGTATCCAAAAAGTATGTTGGGATTTGACCCATTTTCAGAAGGCAATCCTTCAGATCACATGTAGGTCAATATATAGGATGAATTAATTAGTTATAAATAGAAGTTAAAATTCCTCCTCCTTTATCAGAATATCTTGGGACCCTTTATAGGGTCAATAATTAATATAAAAAAGTTGATATTCTGATATCTAATAAGAGAGATATCAGATCAATCATAATACTAAATAAAGAAATATTAAAATAAGGTTGCTACAAAGCACCTGATAGATCAGAAAGGAATGACTTCCCCAATTTGGATAGGACATCATCCTATAAGGATCTAGACTCTTGAGACTTGGTCTTAAGGGAAGTTTCAAGGTTTATCCCAGTATAAGTCTTAAGCTTAAAAGGGTAAAATCCTGACAGAGCCCCCTTAAGCCTAGTACTAGGTGGGAACCTCTTCAACCAGTGTCAAGGGGATGAGGAACACCAGAGGCATCTGAAACTGGTGGAGTTCTCCATTAAAAAATGGTTTCCTTATTTTAATAATGTCATTTATCACCAGGAGAAGATAGCAGCTTAAGTTGATTGTTCAGCAAATGTGGTTTAATGGGATAATTATTGTACAGCGGTCAAATTAGAATCAAATCAGTCCAAACATGAGGCTTTGAAACATTTCAAATGTTCAGAGTTTTAGATAGACATACTTTGAAAATGGACAATTATGCTTTAGACAATTGAAAAATGAGCTGATCTTACATATTGGTAAGATTAAAGTAATAATGCTATAAAGTTAGCAATAAGATAAGAGATTGAATAATATCAGCTTTTCTAAAGTTAAAGATGCTCAATTCCTAAAGCAATTGGTGTGCTCATTATAGTTGCAAAGAGTTGAGAAGCCAGTCAACACTGTTGATTGTATTAGTTTTGAAGGTATAAATGCTACATCTTTGATTTAGAGAATCAAGGGTTGGATTAGGCAAATTGGGTATTACATAATTTGATTTGAAGTGTGAATCAGGTGGATTAACTGTCATATAAAGATCCTTAGTTATACTCTCAAGTTTAAGATTTAAATTGGCCCAGATATTATTGGAATTTATGGAGTTAGATAATAGATTGCATGATTTGGCCCTTAGATTGATTTTTGGACAATAATCCTCATTCTGAAGGTTGAAGTTTAGCTTTACAAGATCCAACATCTCTCCAGGTATATTTCTCCATAAATTAGGTTTAGCTGAGTAACCACAAATTCAGCCAATCAGGGGGAATTATTAAATTGAAAATTAGGCAGAATTAGAGTTATCATTGTTCCTAATGGTTAGATCAGGTAATTTGGATGTTAAATCAAAAGGATGGCTCAATTCATGAGTTATACTATTGGTAGGGCCTAAATCAGGTGATTTTGACTCTTCAGCCACAAGGAGATTACCTAAATTGTTAGTATAGAATGAAAATTTATTAAATTTTTGGAGATTAAGAGAATTAATGGGGAAATAGGTTTTGACTTTTGTATCCTTGGACAAATTATTAGTCTCATCCAAAGCCAGATTTTCAATAAAGTTGATTTCTTCATTGTGGGAGTTAATTCCTCCTCATTGATTTCATTTTTGGACAGATTATTAGTCTCATCCAAAGCCATATTTTCAAGCAAAGTTAATTTATTCATATTGGGGGTTAATTACTCATTATTATTTTATTTTTGGAAAGATTATCAGTCTCATCCATTGTTAGGATTTCAATTGAGGTTGATTCATCCATCTTAGGGTTCATTTCCTCATTATTGATTTGATTGATGGATAGATTATTATTCTCATCCAGAACTTGATCCTTAGTTGAGGGGGATATATTCATCTTAACTGATTTACTTAAATTTTTGGAATCTTGGCAAGCTTGGTTGGCAGAATTGGCAAGAACGTTGTTGTTTTATGCCTTTAGAATTATACTTAATCTCTATTTACAACTATCAAAATACCTGGTGATCTCTCTTAATATACTAAGTCTTTGTGAGCACTGCCCATTGTCAGCCTTCTCATGAGGAATTTTTAGAGTTGGATAATAGCTGCATAAATAAGCTCCTCTATTTGGTTCTCAGTAGACTGATAAGCATGTGCCCATTTGATGGGACTTATATTAAGAGGCACAAGGTTTTCCAAGTCTTCTGTGAACTTGGCAAGTTGGTTGTAAAGTTGATTTGGCACTACTTAGAACTTCAAGTATAATTTGATTTGGTTGACTATGGTTGAGGTTTTTTCCTCATGGTGCAACTCAGAAGGAACCTGGCAGGGAGCACCAGTGCTGGGATTTGACCCATTTTCAGAAGGCAGGCCTTCAGAGTTCACGTTTTAGGTCAACATATAGTATAAATTAACTTAGTTATAAGATAGAAGTTAAAAATCCTCCTCCTTTATCAGAATATCTTGGGACCCTTTATAGGGTCAATAATTAATATAAATAAAAGTTGATTTTCTGATATCTAATAAGAGAGATATCAGATTAATCATAATACCATATAACGGAATATTAAAATAAGGTTGCTACAAAGCACTTGATAATTCAGTTAGGAATGACTTCATCCCAATTTGGATAGGACACCATTCTATGAGGATCTAAACTTTTGAGACTTGGTCTTTAGTGAAGTGCCAAGGTTTACCCCAGGATAAGACTTAAACTTAAAATAGTAAAATCCTGACAAAGTATGTGATAAAGTTTAACATAAGTGTTATATTTATAGAAGGTTCATAAGCTATAAAACTTGAGAACTTATATTATGGAATCAATTTCTCACCCTGGGTGTCATAAACCTAGCATACCAAGGAAAAATCTAGCTTCCTTTGCAGGTATGCTAGAACCCACAAGGGCAGCCATAATCCACAATGAACTTTAGGTCTTATAGGGTTGGGAAGAGGCATGTTAGAGGGGATATGAAGGGGGATGGTTAAGGGGAATTGGTTCCCATTAACCATGGGATCCAACAAGAAATATATATAAAAGGGATTTTCTTTTGCTGTAAAAATGGTTTTAGAGAATGGAAAACTATAAATAGCCCAATAAGCTTCAAAGTAAAGTTGTTGGTTATTAAACTATGTGTTATATTTTTGGCTTGGAAAAGGCTTGCTGGTGCTTTTCACCTTATATCCAACAATGCAATCTAGAAGGTTTTTTACCACTGTTAAGAAGATAAAGGAAAACTAATAAACACTAAAAAGTTTTTATTTTATAGATTTTATTTGGCACTGTGTGGGGGTAAAAAAGTGAACACACTTAATAAAGTTAATAGTAATATTTAAACATTGAGGCTAAAAGTTTGGATAGCTTAGTAACATCCAAATTAGGTAATATGAGTTATTAACCTATCAGATTTATTGAACTTGCCTCATTTGGATGGAATGGTTAATTGAGGGTTGGGAACAAGAAGGAGTAGTTCATTAGGCAATGCTTTTATCAATTTGACCCAATCGATGGGCTGCAAAAATTTTGCACTTGGTTGGACCCCTTCAAAACCTATAAAAGGGGCCAGTTTCCACGTTGTAACATGTACTAAACTAGAGGAGGCTGGGAGAGGAGCCTCCAATGGACTTCCCAAATTCAGCTGACAGTTTTGTGCAATCTGACCGCCCAAACTCAATTTTTTGGCCTGATTATTATTAGAAGTGTTACCCCAATTTGTGGGGTTCCACCAGGAATTGACCAGGGTCTTTTGGCTGATATCTATATTATTTTCCTCCAAACCACTCTGATCAATATATTTGACTTATAAATTGTCCAAAACTATGATAGGGATGCATAGGGACATGGGGTTGTAGCTCTTAGGATCATACCTAAACTAATTCTGCACATTTCATCTTATAAAGATGATTGACTAACATCAAGTTGCAACCTATCACACGCTCTCTGATTAACTAAGAACTGGCTGATACTATCAACCTATGTCCAGCACTCTTTTCAGTTGAACCTCTAATTATAGAATGATCCTTAGGTAACCAATTTTACTGGGGATTATCTTGGGTGACAAGTTTCTTCCATGCGCTGGTGTGCCACTTGGCATCTCATCTTTGGAAGTTGGTTTGCCTGGGTAGCATATTGTAAGGGCCTGGGGAGCCCAAGTTGGCTTGGGTTTCAACCTGCCAGATTCTGATCAGCCACCAGAGTAACCGAGCAACTTCCTTCAAGTAGCTCCATAGCCCTTGAGTTGGTGGGGGAAGAGCCATCTTCACAGATGTACTGAAATAGCTGCAGCGGTCACAATGGTGCACTGAAATCATTAAAGATGGCAAATGGAAATGGTGGGAGGGGAAATATTTATTAAAAGCAAAACAAAGCTAGATAAAAAATAGACCAGTACTCTCACAAGTAAGGGTATTGGCCTTTAATAGGGAAGAGGTTTTACAGTTTGTGGCAGTATTAGTGGGTTTGGCAGCTTATGGATTGGACTTCTTCTCATGTTTCAGGTTCCTGGGTTCACGCTTGGGAATGAGAGAGTTAGCTCTCAGATTGTCATAAGAACTAGGGTTGGAAGAGGGGGTAGCATGCCATGATTGGCTGCACCCCAATTTAACATTATTTATTTTTTAAAAGTTTTTAAAATTGAGATGCGCTCCATCCTCAGAGGTCTAGCACCCATTCAAAAGCAGATTTGCTTAGGCATCATAAATAAGTTTTGGGGAGATAATAAAGGGGAGGGTGAGATTGTGGTTAGAATTCTCAACCCCCTTTGCAAGGTTTAATTTTTATATCTGGGACATTGTAAAAGGTAAGATGTCAGAAATTTTAAATTTAGGGATCTTTAGTAAAAGGGGTAATGGCATTATTGGACTTACCTGGAGCACTCCTTAAAATTTTGGTATAGTTGAGGGATTTTTATATATGGGAGCCTAACCTTTTCAATATATGAAGTTTGGACAGTGTGAGGGTTGGGGTGGGTACAATTATTGTAGTTTGCTTACAAAAATTTTTATGCCTAAAAAGGGTAGTGGGCTATTTGGCTTGTTGCCTTTATGGAAAGTGGTACACATATTTGGTAAAGAGACTTCTAAATCAACAGCAGAAATGCTAGATTTTCTGCACCAGTTGGCCAGAAGTTTCATAGCTGTTGCTTTTGGCCTGGGGATTGACTTTGGGGTGGGGGAATAGATGGGGGCAGCTACTACTCATCTCTCATCCAGGGTACACCCTAGATCAGTTAATATGGTGAGTGGAAATACCTTTGGGTTGGAACCCTTTCTTGCTCAGAAGGGGGGCAAGGCCCTATCCAGCTTGATGGCTAATGCCTGGGGCATTACACCAGGTGTTGGCAGGAAATTTTGGGGTTTTGGGAGCTTGAAACGTTATGGGGAACTTTCTGCTGGCATATGATTTTTTGTGATGGGGGTAGGAACTTCCTGCTGGCATATGATTTTTTGTGATGGGGGTAGGAACTTCCTGCTGGCATATGATTTTTTGTGATGGGGGTAATTTGCATTGATATGGCTATAACGGTGATGGTCTAATATTGAACCAAAATGTCGATTTTTTCATATTGGAATTCGGGTGGAGATTCGGATCCAAAATTTAAATTCGGGGTTGGGTCATCAGGTTAGCGGGAGGTTTATATAGTTTGACGCCGAGCTGACGTTTTAGACTTGAAAATAAGAGGTTAGATTACAACCGAAGCGATCCCTTCAATCCATAACTTGGATGTTGGAACACTACCCAACCGAATATCTCCAACACCCTTTACCGGTATTAGCCCTAGTTGGGCTTGATCTCACTTCTACCATCGGTACAAACCTTAACCCTACCGAAGAAGGCGATCCACCCAACCATGACTTGGGATCGAACCGTCCAGATGAACCCTTAACCCAAAGTTCGGCATCAACCTGCCTCACCCAAACTGAGTATATATCGGTCATCAGTAAACGTATAGTTGACCTACTCGGGGTCGATCTACCACCCAGCGTATGGGAACCTTTCAACCGGTTGAATCTATCCATCCCCCATGGGGTGAATCCACCCGGGATCGCTAACCGGACCTCGGCCATCAGTACCGGGGTCAACCATTGGGTGGCCGGGTCCGAGAGGTTATTCTATGCCGTCGTTGGCGATAGGGTACGGTTGATTTGTCTATTTTTTGGGGGGGTTTATAGTGCGCGGCGGTTTAACCTTTGGGCCCGTTCGGATATGGTTTGTTTCGGGGGGTGGTTTTTGTTAAAGCTTTGGGTTGATGGATCAAAGTTTTGGGTTGATTCACGGTTGAAGGGGGTGGTAAGTTTCGGCGAGATCTTATTCCACACGGTTGGGGGGATGCTCTAGGTCAACTTAGGGTTCTTGTCAGGTGGCTTCGTTTACGCTCGTAGCGAGGTTTCTAGCTTGGACCGAGTGAAGCTGTACAGGCTTCACTAAGGCTATTGTCGCACTTTGGCGTACCCGATACTTTTTCTACCTGCCGGGTCCAACTGGCAAGGTTGATTTGTCTTGGTTCGAAGGTTTAAGCCTAAGTCCTTACGAGTTGGGGGACGTGCCTGCAAAGCCGATCGGTAGGAAACCTGGCCGGGTGATGCGCCATTAATTGTTTCGACGTCTGCGTGCGTCGCTATCCGCGACCCCGCAAAACTTCCGAGGGGTCAGACGAGGCCAACTAATGACTTAGAGCTGCATCTTCCCCGTGAAGCGCGCGCGGTCGGTTGCGGGGGTCCCCTCCACCCATTCCGTCCTCTCGCCGCTATGCCCCATCTCCCCGCTTTACCCGGACTTGCTGATGACGCCGGTGTGGCTCCGCAAGCACCTGTCGGACCTCCCGGGCGCCATCCTCGCCTTCTACAAGCCGTGGCTTCCGGGTGAGGCGGAGGGCTACAGGCCGAACCTAACCGCCAACCAGCCGGTTAATGTAGCGCCCGGTCCGCCTTACCGCGAGAGCGATGCCGCGCTGGCGGCCGAAATCAACGAAGCGAGGTACGGTTTAAGCTTCGGCCCGTTTTAACGGGGATAGGAGGTCGGCCCAGGAGAACGGCGTCAAGTTCGCGGCCGTGATTTGGAACCTGCCGCCCCACGACGGTAAGCCTTTTAATTTCAAAGGCAAACTTTGAAACTCTGTGGGTGGGCGGGTTTAAAAATTAAACTCCAGTGCTTTAAAAATGGGAGGGTGTAGTCAATGCCGGTGAATCCCCAGATTTAAAATTAGGGCTTTTGTGAGAGCGGGGGTCGGGCTTGGGTTTACGTTCAACGGCCATTAATTGTTTAGATGAGGTCATGGGGGACCGCCTAACGCAGATTCGCAAGGGCAGCGGCCTGGATAGCCGCGGTGGCTTCTTTGTGCTAGATCGGCGGGGGGCCGAAACCCTCCCGGAGTTTATGGCGGGGTAAGGCCGGCGTTAAGCGTAACCTTGCAAGCATCCTCAAGGCTCTGCAGGAGCCAGCGCTGGCCCGGTACCGCGAAAGTTACCGCCGGGCCAAGCGGAAGCTAACCCGCCTCCCCACCTTGCCCCCTACCCACCGGCCAGCCCTCTCGCCCCGGGGGTGGGGGGTCCGCTACGAGTTCAAGCTGGCCCAGTTTGCTCAGATTCGCGGGGAGAGGGAGGCCGCCATCCGGCATTTTGAGGGGGCGTATTGTGCCTTGAGTGAGTTGCTAAGCGATGGCAATACCGATGACCACCGGCGCTGGTCTGACGCCAGCATGCTCATCGATGCCATCAGCTTCCATGTAAGCCTCACCTTCGTCGCTGACCCCTAGATTGTCCGGCTCTATCTTTATCTGGACAACGGGCAGGCGGCCCTTCTCCAACTCCACCGCCACCTTCGCGGGTTTGGGCCGTTATGGGGTACCGACCGTCGGGGCTTGTGGGTGGCACGGCAGTAAGCTTTAGACGCTCGGCTAAGTCTAGGTTTCGGGCGTTTGCGGACCTTCTGGACTGGGCTCTGCGCTCGGGAAAGGTTTTGAGTTTGGGCCTAGGGTCCCTCCGGCACGGCGAGCCCCACCCGCCGGCCTCTTCCAGATGGGGTCCCACACCGCTTGGCGCCGTCCCACCCAAAGCGCAAGCGTCCGGGGTGCCCCGAGCGAGGTCGCCAGCACCCATCCCCTAGCGGTACTGCAGCACCCTGGCTACTATTACTACGAAGCCGCACGCCACCTCACCGGGCCCGAGCACTCGCCAACCGTGATTGAGGCGCTGTCCAAGGGCTACGAACAATTCAAACGCCACCGCGGTGACCGCATGACGCTAAAGGTGGCCTCGGCCATCGCCGCCGCCTACTTCCGATCCGGGAAATATGACCTGGCCCTCGAGTAGGTTTGGTTCGGCTGACTAACGGGTTAGATTTTATGACCGCATTGCGAGGGCCTACCGCAAGGAGCCCTGGCCTCAGCTGCTGTGCGCCGCCCTGCAGCAGGCCCGGGTATGCGCCCAAAGGTTGGGCTTGGGTGACGCCCTCCTTCGTCACGCCGTCGAGCTTCTCTCCCTCGCTTCGCCATGGATTTGGCCTCCCGCGAAGCCATCCTCGGCCAGGTGCTCGAGACGCTGCTGGTAGCTGCCTTGACCCATGGCTGACCCTTAGGGGGCTTGCGACCCCACCTCGGATGGCCCCCGCGTGGTTGAGATGGCTTTGGATCCGGCCTCGTCTTTTCGTAAGCCCAAAGTGGAATCCGCTGATGGCTAGTTTCCATCTCGGCTGCTTTCGAAACTTCTACCGCCATCCTCCAACGCCCCTTGCGTCTTCAGTTGAGCATCACTGCCAGTCTGTACCCCTCGGCGAAGCTCCACCTCTCGTCAATTAACGTTGCCGTTTCTGACCCAGCCTTGAATTTCATCCTCGAGAATGACCCCAACCTTCCACCCTCGGCGCTGTTGGAAGCGGGTAGGGCGGCCCCCCTGGAACTGAAGCATGGGGTGCCCTTGGTCCTCCAGAAGCTCCTTTTGATCGGCCAGGTGGGGGAAGTCAAGGTAAACGTCGCTGTATGGTCTGACGGTAAGGTTACCTCGGTTATCCTCCATCTCGCCTCACCCTATTGGGACCTCGCTCTTAAACACGAGTTCAGGACCCCTCTGCCAACCGGTGCGCGGTTTGGCTGGTTCACCGAATCTGGTAGGGGGTGCGATTTAACCTAAAGTTCGAGTAGATGGGGAGCTCCACCATCGCCTATCTCCGGTTGGGGTGGATCCTTTGACGACCAGGTGGCGAGCCAAGGTGCGATCTCTAACTTTAGTGTAGGGTCCTTCCACCCCCGCCCCGCCTTAAGCTTCAGGCGGTTGGACCCAAACCCGCGTATGTCAACGAAACCTGCCCCATAGACGTCCACGTGGTCTCTGAGGAGGAAGTGGCGATCGAAGCCAAACTTGGTTGGGAGTGGCTCACCCACGAACCGTCTGACCAGATCTACGCCGAGTTCCCGGCTGCCGCCCCCAACCCCATCCCGGTTGGCACTTTGGAACCTGGAGGTGAGTTGACGATGAGGATCTACGCCGCCTTTATGGCCAGGGCGGGTGCCCGGCAGCTCAACCTCAAGGTATTTCGAGCTCGCTTGTCTGAACTCCAGGTCACCTTCACTCGGTGCAGCTCCCCCGATCGCGTTTCGGAAGTGGCATCGCTTATCGAGACGGAGGTCGCCTTGCCCTTCACCTGCCAGTTTAAGCTCTGCCCCCTCGCGGGGCTTTTCCCCACGCCCCCATCTTCGCTCCTCCAACGCTTGGCGCCCGCCCGAACCCTTAGAAGGAGGGCGATGCTCACCTCGCACATTGCGCCCGCGGAACGTTGCATCGTCCATAGGCTGGAGCTAATCCCCTCAGCTCCCGACCCGAGCTCAACCCAGGTCGAGGTCTTGACCTCCGAGCTTGATTTGGTGCCCTCGGAATGGGAGGCTCGCGTTGCGCGCCTCGTCAACCATCTACTGGAGGCCACCGCGCCAATGGCCTCCGCCTCAAATCCTCATCCCGCCTGGAGCCTGCAGCTCGGCCATCTTAAAGTTCACTGGCAAAGGTACTCGCCCCCAACTGGGTTAACATGCTAGGCCCGATGGCTTTACCTCCGAGTGCCTCATCCCCATCCCCCGCCTAGACCTCCCAAGCCTGCATGTGGCGGTCGAATTAGGTAGGTTCCTCATGCATCGGCTGATTGTTAGCTTTCCCCTCCCTCATCTTAGAGGGTGAGCCGTTCACCCTCACCTACACCCTCGCCAACACCACCCCTCAAACTGAGGAGGTGACATGTAGGCTGGACGCCTCGGACCTACCGCTCGTCTGTGCCGGGTGGAGGGTTACCCATCGCCGCCTCCTCCCCTTCTCGATTAACCAGCTAACGGTTACCTGCCACGCCTTGGCCTACGGGCGCTTCCCGGCCCCCCGCCTTGCCATCGAACGCCAGGGGATAGCCAGAGAGGGCCCCTCCCCACTGGAGTTAACCTACGGTTGGGATCCGGAAGCCCCCTGCCTCCTCGTGAAGCCGCACTTTGTACCGGTGGAACCCAACCTCACCTTTAATACCGGTGTACCAACCTAAGCCCAATTCCCGTGCCCTCTAACCCCCACCCTCCCTATAAGCTTTCACAACGGAAGTAGTCATGGGCGGGTTGGTGGGGTGGCGGCTGCTCGCCAAAAGGGTATCCCTACAACGCTCAACCGGATATCATAAAACTTGGCGGAATAAATCCTTCGGACCATCGCTCCAAGTTCACCAAGCAAGGCGTCGGTGTAGTTCTCATTCTTTCGACGATACTTGAAATTTAACTAAGCTAGGTGATGGATGAGGCCAGAAATTTGATTAAATTAGATGATTGTGGCTAGGCTAGATGAATCAGCAACCAACTGCATTGACCGAGCGTGAATGTAACGGCTGCTTATACCAGCTATCAGATTCTGGTAGTTGGCTTGAAAATAAACCTTTGAAAACCATCACTTCTGGCCAATTACACTAGCAAACTTGGCAACCGTTCCCAATTAACTGAGTATAAAAGTGACTATCAAGAGTTTGCCTTGGGATTGATATCTAAATTTGCTTTGAAACCCCATGGGCTAATAACAACTATAAGATGGCTATCATATTATTGCAGTTTTCCACCCCATGGTGAAATTTGTATATTGATGCTCAAAATTGGCACTATAGCACTTGCACATGGATATCCCAAATGGGTACACCTAGTGTTATTAAGAGGCCTGCCAATATCCCAAAGGTATGTCATTAAACCTAAATTGATACCGGTTTACCCAATCAGTATATTTTGTCAGCTGTATGGGGAAACTCAATTCTAGCTGACCCCAGGATAATTTTGCAAATTTGAGTTGCAAATTATTTGTACTGAAAACTTTCTGATTTTGAGAGTATTTTGCCACCAGTAGTCCTAGTAAAAGGTCATGGTTGTATCAGTTTTTGGGCCAAACCAAGCTGGAAAATAATAACTGAGGAAAATCTCGGGCTTGAAATATGGCCAGGAGATGCCCTGGAGGTATAAATACCGGTGCCTGGCCCAATGAAACTATCCGATAAAAAATCAAACAAATAATCAAATACATCGATATCTTACAATAAAAGTTATAATTTATTAATCCTAACTGATTTTTTATCAGTCAGTTCATTAAGGGTGTCAACATGCCGTTAGGACAGAAAATTGACAGCTTGTATCTTTGCCCGTATCATTAGAAGTTCCCAAATTTATAGGGTAAACTTGGCCCAAATTGACTAGAAGAGTCATATTATTTTAGATGAGCCTGGTGAGCTTCCAAGCGGTCAATATACCATAGGACTCTGGTGAAAATTTGAGGATATTTCAGCCAAACTTCTTCCCAATTATACGTGCAGGTATATAATAAACTGGTGAGTGACCCTCAGATCTAAACACCGACCTGTGCCTATATCAATAGATGAGTGATCATAACGTCCAGTTCAGCTATAATCATCTTAAACTAGACTGGTTAATCCCTTATAATAAAGTTAAGATGGTTAGGCACCCACTAGACTATTATCAGGTACTCTGTTTGAATCTGCACTTAAACTCCAATTCTTTATCGGATCCAATGGGTTTGAACCATGTGTTAACCATGCGGCCTCTAAAATTCATGAGCCCGTGAACCATTAAAGTGAAACCTATGGTTTGAGAAAGGATTAAAAGTTTTTTTGGCGTATCAAAGGTGAAGTGTGGGCAATAACTTGGTAAAGGGTAATGACCAGTGAGGTCAAGTTGAAAGTGTACTGAAGCTTTAAATTATCTGAAGCTGAGGATCTAAAGTAAGGTAGATATTGAGGTGATATCTACTGGTATCTATCCAAACTTCTATACGTTTTTAAGTAAGCTCAACTACCAAAATACCTGGGTTATAAAAGTATGGCAGGGCGTGGGAGATGAATTTGGGAGTTAAAAGGGGTACTAGGGTTTGACTGGTTAACTGGTCACCATGGGCATGGGTTGGTAGGATAAACGTTAGTAGGTGTATGAGCCTTAATCTTTTTACCCCTTTTACCCATCCGGTAAAAAGCTTAAGGTATGGCAGGTGCCTTTTTATTGGGTTTAGTTTAAAAACTTTTCTGTAACTTCTCCTTTACTGTCATGCTACGTTATCATCGTCATGTTTTGCCTTTTAACTTTTAAGTGAAAGTTAACTGGGATATTTGAATCACTTGAGTGATTGGTTGGATCAGCCTAGATTAAAAACTGTGTACAAAAAAACCCAATGGCTGTTGAGAGAGATGGTTGCAAGATTTTTTATCTCAGGCAGTGTCTAGTTAAAAAGATTGTTAAGAACTCAACTTTATGTAATTTAAATCGTTGTATATAAACCTGTTCCATATTGTCTATAAACCAATTGTCCAAATTTCAACCAAACTTGGTACAGACATTTGTTGAGAAATAGAAAACTGAGGCGGGTACTTTTGTAAAATTGTAATAAGATAAAAGCCATCTATAAGGTATGAAATATATGTAATTGTAATGTGAGTTGGTTATTTAACTTGGCTGAGCATGTTTGGTATTAAGCAGTTGTTTCAGTAGGTTCAATGGTTTTGGCTATGTGGTTTGGGATGGTTTGGTTGATTCATTAGAACAGATGTTTTGGTTAAGAGGTTGGTGGTTACTTGGCCAATTTGATTGGTTCATTAGCTTTGGTAAGCAAGTGTTATTTTTTATACAGTCAGCTTAATGACTTTGCCAAGTGAATTGAAAGATTTTTTATTGATTGATCCACTTACTTACTAACTTATAAATTGCATCTAAAATATAAAAGTAAATCAGATTAGCATCATCTGGTAAATTATAAACTTGATTAATGCTGAGAAAATCAGATAGTGCGTAATAAAAGAAATATATTGTAGTGTCTGCAGTAACATTGTGTTTAGCTGATGACTGGAAGATAATTTCAAGCTCTTAAGCTTTTACATCTATTAAACGCTTTAATTATTTTATCTTTGCTCTTTGAGCCTTTAACAATGTCTATCCCATGATCAACTTTCCTTTTAGAATCTCTTTACATCCCTGTATTGTAGACCAAAGAACTTAGGCTGGATTTAATTTCTAACTAAAAAAGATACTGGCTATATAGATTAACCTAAGGTATATGAATAAAATTGATAGGACTTTTCTTTCTCATTGCAATCACTATTGCAACTTATCCAATTTAAGACTGAATCTAGTTTGATAATCTCACAGAGGAGATTAGTCTGCACCCATGTCAGGGAGCAGTTGGGCAAGCAAGGTAAGAGGAGCAGGTGGAAGGCCCGCAGCCTCCAACATTCAAAAACGCCCCAGAGAATCTGGCAGAATAGACAAAAATCTTAAAAAACTGGCAGTCACAATTTCCCCAGAGATACTCGCGTGGCAAGCACAATGCAACCAGTACATCGACACGCCACAATCCCAGCCACTTTTGTCAGTGGAATTCAGAGTCCGTGTGTATCTGGACATCCAAAAAACAGCCTTATGGGAAAAGCCTTTGTGAAGATGTACACAAAGTTTTCCTGACCGCGGTGTACGTTGCACCTCACTCCATGTCACACGGTTGGCTGGACCTAGGTTTCAAAAGCAAAAAAGCAGCAGATGAGGCTGCAGCGGTGCACATAATGGTTGACCTCCCTGAAGGGCAATGAGTCATCAAAACCAAATGCACCAGATGGACAAAATCAAACCAAATTTTCCTCACGTTTGACTTTTTGTCTACTACGGTAAAACGTGATATTTTGGAACAACACCTGAAAGATGGTCTTGCCATATAATGTGAAATACAATCTTTCAAAATACAACACTTCACGCTGATGCCACACCTGTGTACTGGCAAAGCCATTGCAGTTCTGACCCCAACTGAGGAGATCACAAAGGACCTAACCCAGATCCTGCACTCCACTTTTATTGATATTGCAGGGCATACCACCCACCCATTCTGGGTGACCGTGGACAGCGCGCCCCCCATTTGCACCCACTGTGACACATTCAGCTATAAGGCACATGCATGCCCCATCAAGGAGGGCATCACATTCCAAGAGCACCCCTTGGTGGCCATGGCCAGCGGAGAGGTGCACTACGAACCAACTGCAAGCACCAAGGAGGCTTTCCCGTGGGGAGCACAAGGCTGCTACCTATTGGTAAAGCCTATCTCCCCACAGGAGCAGAAGAAGGCTAAGCAGGCCCATAGGGCCATGGCCAAGGCCACCACCGCTATCCCACACTCACAACGCCAGGAGGACATGGAGACCTTCGTGGCAGAAGCAACTTGGGAATCCATCATCCAATCAGATTGGGAAGCCCATGCCAAGTGGGCCACTCAATATGAGGATCTGATGGGAGATTTGATCTCACCCAATCATTGCACCCAAGCTCCAGTCAAAACTGACTTGGGACCTATCCCAACTGAAAATTTTTTTTGACCCACTTGATGGTGCACCAAACTCATCCGCACCGCAAAAATTTGTCCGACGTCAGGAAAACAAAAAGCAAAGGCCAAAACCAACATGACTCTTTCTGCAAAAATCAACAAAAACTCTGATAGTGTTGCTGCTAACACCCACACTGCTGTGAAAGCCTGTGGGGACCTAGAAGAGGCTGGTGGGCCCAGGGCCCACCCCCTCACACCTAAGGTGCGATGGGGGAAACCTTCACTCTAGGGACGTTGAATATTGCCGGACTCAAGGCCTCCCCATCCTGGGCTAGGAAACTGAGTTTTTTACAACACAATTTACCCATGGATATCCTGGCCATCCAGGAGTCCCACTGTCCATGAGGTTCTGAGGAAGCTTGGAAAACAATGCTCCTCCCATCCCTATCCTTTTGGTTGAAGCACTGTGGGGTGCTAATTCAGAAAAATAATTTTTTCAAATTCATATCCTCAGAAACATTCCTAAATGGCCAAGTGCTCGTTGTCACCTTCTTGTGGGCTGATGTAGTGCATGCAATTGTCAACATCTATGCCCCAAATGGTGCACACAAGCGTCGGGAATTTTTCTTGTTGGTCAAATCCCTCCCACTACCCCCTGATTCTTTCCTAGTCGGTGACATGAACTGTTGGCTAACCTCACCAATGGACCGGTGGCCTCCCTCACCCCATGCCCCACAGGGTCACGTAGAACTATGCATTCTAAAGGCCTCCCTTGGGTTAAGGGATGCACTGCCATGACATGCCCCGCTGCTCAAAAACATGATGTGTCCCCATGTCCACAACGGCCAATTAAGGTCTATGACCTGCATCGACCTTATTCTAATGCTGGCAAAATTCCAACCCCACATCTCCCACTTCAAAACAACAAAAATAGAATTCTCCGACCACCGACTGGTCTCAATAACCTACCACCTACCGGTCACAGTTGCTAAGGCCCCACATTGGTGCAAAATCTGCCCCCCGAGCTCGCGTCACCAGGATTTTCCACGTGGGTGGAAGAGGCAACTTTGGCAAAGTCATTTGTTGCACCGTTTTGTGCGGACCCCATTTCCACATGGGTAACTTTCAAAGAGGACACCATCCACCACTATTGCCATCTCTCCTCCAGACGCTCATGAGCCACATTGGCGGTTATCTCGCACGCTCTGGCAGAATTGGCCCGCTTGGAGTCCAACATTCTAGCTACAGGATACAGCCCTGCATGGGGCCAGAAGTGGGCGGAGGCAGCCACCCACCTCAATGCACTCAAAAAGGCAACACAAACATCGGGTTTGTGTCTAATACAGGGCCACACACATCACTAAAGGTGACAAGTGCACCATATATTTCTTTAAAAAAATTTTTGCACCATGCCAGAGCGTGGCCTGCACACAGGTGTGAAGATTGGATAATTCCATTGCGGACACACTGGCCAAAGTGGCAATCGAAATGTAAAAATATTACTCTGAGTTATACTGAGCTGAACCAATTCAGCCGGCTGAAGTGGTGGAATTTCTTGACTGAGCTCATATCTGCACCATTTTCTGATACCTGGAAATAATGAATTTAATTACTCCAAACGAATTATGGACAGCCATTTGCAGTGCAGCAAACTGAAAATGTTTAGGCCCAGATGGCATTCCATATGAGTTCTACAAAAAATATTTCAAATATATATCCCTATTGCTGCTCACCTCACTTAACCAAAGCCTAATGGAAATGTGCCTCCTACCAGGAGGACATGAGGCCTTTACTGTCACACTCTACAAGAAAGGGGATAAGCTTAACTTAGCCAACTGGCGCCCCATTTCTCTAACAAACACAGACACCAAAATTGAAACAAAAATCATGGCTAACCATTTAGGGACTGTAGCATCTGCCACCATCTCCCCAGAAAAATTCAGTTTTATCCCCAGAAGGTTGATTTGGGATAACGTGCACTCCGTGGCTAATGCATGTCAGTCCACAGCCTCAGGAGCACTGGTATTCTTGGACCAACAAAAGGCCTATGATAGAGTAAACTGGGAATACCTAAGGGCCTGCCTCCATCAATTCCGCCTACCCCCCGCTTCATCAACTGGGTGATGCTGCTCACGGAATCTGCAACAATGGCAGTGCGTGGCTCAGGCTTCCTAATTGAAGTAGTCCGCCCTCAAAGGGGCTTGCAACAAGGGGACCCCCTCAGCCCACTCTTATACAACTTCAGCCTTGACCCACTACTGCGAAATGTGAATGCCCAACTCACTGGGGTCCATGTGCCAGGCCAAACCCCAGTCATGATGATGGCATTTGCAGATGACTGCGTGGTGGGGGTGTCTAATAATAAAGATGCACGCGCGCTTGAAGCCCTCATCCAGGAATATTCCCTGGTAAGCAACGTGACACTGAACGCCTCCAAAACTGAAATCATCCTCCTTGGTCAGTTTCAGAACTGCTGGGCCCCAGCAACTAGTTCCCAACCTGGACCATCTGCTCGCCCACGCCCACGCCTTACTAACGCAACACACATCACTCCACTGGTGCTCCCCTTCATGCCACGTCCTACTATAGGACTGGTGCGCCATCTGGGCGTGTGGATGGAGGCAGGCGGATATGCATCAGCAGTAATGGAGTGCCATATACTGGACAACGTGATGAAGCGAATCGCCTCTCTCAGAGCCCACCCTACTACCCTCACTGGCAGGGTTGTTCTTGCCAACTCTATGCTCCTATCCAAAGTCTGGTTTGGAGCCCACGCCATCCCCTTCTCCCCAAGCTTCTTCAAATCCCTGTATGCCTTGCTGCAAGGATGGCTTTGGTCAGGCCGCCCTCCACCAGTATGGCTAGAGGTCATGTTTGGCCCTCATCATCAAGGTGGCATGGGCCTGCTTGACTTCAAAGCCCATGCTGCCAAGATCCTGGGCACCTGGATCACGGCTGTCACCGCTCCTACACTCCCATCCCAACACTGGTCCTGCGCGGCCCACTCCAACTTCTCCCAAGCCTTGGGCCTCAACAATCCATCAAACCCCCACTCCCTGATGAAATACCTCGCATCACACACATCGGCCACAGGTCCTCACAGGACTAAAACCCACTACAAACGAATCCTACTCTCCATGCGAAGCGCAGAGTGGAGAATCCGTATTAGCGGACATACAACCCAAAGAGGCCGCCCCTCTCCTCAGTTCACACAAGAGGTACAGGGGCTACCCATCCATGATGGAGTGATCCCCATTCAGCCCCATGTCCTATCCAGGGTGGACTACCTGGACATGATGGACATCCCTTATTCCACTGAGACCCAAAAAACTATCTGGAAATATGCACACCATCCTCTGTTGCAGCCTCAAGTCCGCTCCCATGTGGGGCGCTGCCTGAGGCAGGTGTATCATACAGATGAGCGCTCTAATGCTTTACACTCATCCTGTGTCATGTGTGGCCAGTATGGAATGCTGTTCCACCGCCTGGAGAAGTGCCCTACCTCTAAAATGATATGGCGCGAAGTTCAACGTCTGCTGGGCCAGGATCAAACGCATCCCTTCAGTCTGTCAAGAGATATGTTTGCTCTATCAATGGCCTCCTCCCTTCCACCCTCCCTCCATGCTCTGGTGGTTGCAATCGCCATGTGGACCATCCACACGATTGTCTTAGATGCCATCGCAGGCTCCACCCCCACCCTCCCAGAAACTGTCCACAGATTCTGGTCTCATTTGGTGGACCACTTTCAAGCGTGGTTATTTGGATACCTCCCACCGCGTCGCCAACAGCTGGTCTCCTCCTGGTTCCCAGTCTGGTTCATCAAATCAGACCCCTTCCTCCACACGTGCTCAATAGTGGCTACGGCCCCTTCACACGTCCCCTCCCCTCCCCATAAGTGGCGTTCCCGCTGGCAACAAGAGATAGCATTGCTTCTCTGAGGTGCCTCCCCTGGTACTAAGTTTGTCTTTCCTGAGTCATATTCAGAAGTGCCCGTCCCATGGTTGGCCATCCCCACAATATATTTAAAAATTAATAAAATTGATAAATTATATGTTTGCGATGGAGCCTAGATCTACAACTTTGTCTATTTTGGTAAAGGTCTTGTAAATTGTATTTTATCACTACCCAAATCTTTATAGAATTATCCATTATTCAATGTGAAATTAGTTAATCCTGTATGGTTGGATCCTTAGATTTCTATCTAAAACGTTCTATGCACAACATATCTGCATATCACGCTAACTTCAAACTAGATGATTAGTTAACTTTAGTTGATTTGCCTGCCAAATGATTAATTAGGCTTAGTTTATATTGGTACATAATCCATCATGTGAACCGCATGTTTTTTATTGGGTAGTACAGCTGAGCAGTTGGCATCAATGAGTGTGAGTTGGCCTTAGTTTGTTCATCAGAGGGGGAATCTTAGTTGCCACTATGTCATGGAACGTGAAGTATCATATTTTTGTTCTCTGGTGGGTTTAAATAAACAATGAGTCAGTGCTGCAGACATAAAGTGACTTTTGCACCTATTTTAATATTCCAGTCCGCTGACCTGTTTCAGATCGCAACACTATTTGAGATGGTTTGAAAAGCTCAACACAACTGGTTCTATAAAAAACCACCTGGCCCTGTCAACGCAGCCTGTATACCCAAAAACATTGAGAGAGTTAGGATGTCTTTGTTACAGAGCCCTAAATGGTCAGTTCACAAGCATGCTGCAAGTTTAGGGATTAAAGAGTCAACGGTGCAAAGGATTATACACAAAGATATACATTATCACCCATATAAAAATTCAAGTATGCCAGAAACTTAGCATAAGTGATTATGAACAGTGTCATGTCTTTTATGAAACCACGTTTGAAAATTATGGTCAATAATGAAACATGATTATTCTAATGTGTGATGAAGCCCATTTTCATTTAAATGAGGTTGTTAGCAAATAAAACTGTAGATATTTGTATATTAAAAATTCTTAGATGTTACATAAGTCTCCTTCACAGCCCAAAAGTAACAGTATGGTGTTCAGTTGGTGATAAGGGCATTATTGGCCCATACTTTTTTGATGAAAACATCACTTTGAATGTTAATTCAAAGCGCTACATTATGATGCTCCAAACCCTCTTCTTCTCAGGACTTCAACATTGTAGATGTGCAATGAGGAGAGTATGGTTTCAACAGAATGGTGCAACTACACACACAGCTTTTAATTCAATGGCTTTTTATGTGATCAGTTTCCAGGCCACCTTATCTCCAGCTATGGCAATCTTTGCTGGCCTCCTCGCTCCCCTCATCTAAGCTTATGTGCCTTATTTTTGTGGGGATATCTCAAGTCCTGAGTATTTTAACAAACCACGCTGCCTTGATGATATGACGATTACAATCCAGGAGGAAGCATTTGTATTCCTTGTCAGATGTTAATTAAAGCTACTCAGAGTTTTCAGGATGGGATACAATCATGCATAAACATAAATGGCCAACATCTGAGCAACGTGATTTTAAAGACATAAAAGAACAATGTAATTCCCAACATACACTACATATTATCATAAATAAATTTTTCAAGCCAAATTGACTAAGTACATCCTATTTTGAAATCATGCTGTTCCTATTACAGACCCTGTACATGGCATTGATAGGTTTAATAAATAAAACAAATTTTTTAATAAATCCTATACCTGCAACCGCTTAGCCAAAGCTATTATCAAAATTGACTAGATAACCTTCAACCTTTTTTAATAATATTAAATCAAACAAAATAAAACAGTTTACTAACCACTAATTCAAAAACCATTAAACCTACTAAATTAACTAAAAATCTTTATTACACTAATTTTAAATTTTCATAATTGCATGATGTCATACATTGATCATGTTCATCTGACAGTATCTGAAGCGTTGAGATTTAAGCTTATCTTTAGGTAAAAGAAATATATACCATACAAAAAGCTGATTGGATGATTCCATTGTGGATACGCCAGCTGAAGTGGCAATCAAAACATAAAAGTATTACTCCAAGTTGTACTGATCCGATCCAATTCAGCTGGCCAAAGTGGCAGAATTTCTCAACTGAGCCCACATCCGCACCATTTTCCAATACCCAGAAATAATAAATTTGATTACTCCAAATGAATTATGGACAGCCATTCGCGGTGCACCAAACCAAAAATGCCCAGGCCCAGATGGCATTCCATATGAATTCTACAAAAAGTACTTCAAATATATATCCCCACTACTGCTGGCCTCACTTAACCAGAGCCTTTTGGAAATGTGCCTCCTGCCAGGAGAACAAGAGGCCTTCACCGTCACACTCTTCAAGAAAAAGGACAAGCTAGACTTAGCCAACTGGTGCCCCATTTCTTTAATTAACATGGATACAAAAGTTTTAACCAAAATCATGGCTAACCATTTAGAGATTGTAGCATCTGCCACCATCTCCCCAGAACAATTCAGTTTCATACCCAGAATGTCAATTTGGGACAATGTGCACTCTGTGGCCAACGCATGCCAGTCTACAGCCTCTGAGGCACTTGTATTCTTGGACCAACAGAAGGCCTATGATATAGTAAACTGGGAATACCTCAGGGCCTGCCTCCATCGATTCCGCTTACCCCCTCGCTTCATCAACTGGGTGATGCTGCTCACAGAATCTGCAACTATGGCAGTACATGGCCCTGGCTTCCTAACAGAAGTAGTCCGCCCTCAAAGGGGCTTGCTACAAGGGGACCCCCTTAGCCCACTCTTATACAACTTCAGCCTTGACCCACTACTTCAAAATGTGAATGCCCAACTCACCAGGGTTCATGTGCCAGGCCAAGCCCCAGTCATGATGATGGCATTTGCAGATGACTGTGTGGTTTGGGTGTCTAATAATAAAGATGCATGCGCACTTGAAGCCCTCATCCAGGAGTATTCCCGGGTAAATAATGCTGCACTGAATGCCTCCTAAACTGAAATCATCCTCCTTAGTTGGTATCATAACTGCTGGGCCCCTGCAACCAGCGCTCAGCCCGGCCCATCTGCTCGCACATGTGCTCGCCCTCCCAGCTCACCCCACACCACCCCACTGGTGCTCCCCTTTGTGCCACGCCCTACCATAGGGCTGGTCCGCCATCTGGGCGTGTGGGTGGAGGCAGGCGGATACGCATCAGCAGTAATGGAGAGTTGTATTCTAGACAATGTGACAAAGTGCATCGCCTCCCTCAGAGCCCACCCTACTTCCCTTACTGGCAGGGTCGTTTTGGCCAACTCTATGCTCCTCTCCAAAGTCTGGTTTGGAGCCCACGCCATCTCCTTCTCCCCATGCTTCTTCAAACCTTGCATGCCCTGCTGCAAGGATGGCTATGGTCAGGTCGCCCTCCACCAGTATGGTTAGAGGTCATATTTGGCCCTCATCAGCATGGTGGCATGGGCCTGCTTGACTTCAGAGCCCATGCGGCCAAGATCTTGGGTACCTGGATTGCGGCCATCACTGCCCCTACGCTCCCCTCCCAACACTGGTCCCGCACAGCCCGCTCCAACTTCTCCCACACCTTGGGCCTCAACAATCCATTGAGCCCCCACTCCCTGATGAACTACCTGGCTTCACACCCATCGGCCACAGGTCCTCACGGTACTAAAACCCACTACAAACGAATCCTCCTCTCCACGCGGAGCACTGAGTGGAGAATTTGTATTAGCAGACATACAACCCAAAGAGGCCGCCCCTCACCCCAGTTCACACAAGAGGTACAGGGGCTACCCATCCATGATGGCGTGATCCCCACACGGCCCCATGTCCTATCCAGGGTGGACTACCTGGACATGATGGACATCCCTTACTCCATCAAAACCCAAAAAACTATCTGGAAATATGAATAACATCCTCTGTTGCAGCCTCAAATCTGATCCCATGTGTGGCGCTGCCTGAGGCAGGTGTACCATTTAGATGAGCACTCTAATTCTTTACACTCATCCTGCGTTGTGTGTGGCCAGTATGGAACGCTGTTCCACCGCCTGGAGAAGTGTCCTACCTCTAAAGTGATATGGCGCTAAGTCCAAAATCTGCTTGGCCAGGATCAAACACTTCCCTTCAGCCTGTCAAGAGATATGTTTGCTTTATCAATGGCCTCCCCCTTCCACCCTCCCTCCATGCTCTGGTGGTTGCAATAGCCATGTGGACTATCCACACGATTGTCTTGGATGCCATCGCAGGCTCCACTCCCACCCTCCCAAAAGCTGTCCACAGATTCCAGTCTCATTTGGTGGACCACTTTCAGGCGTGGATGTTTGGATACCTCCCACCACATCGCTGACAGCTGGTCTCCTCCTGGTTCCCAGTTTTTTCATCAAATCAGACCCTTTCCTCCACACGTGTTCAATTGTGGCTACGGCCCATTCACACGTTCCCTCCCCCTCCCCATAAGTGGCATTCCCGCTGGCAACAAGAGATAGCATCGCTTCTCTGGGGTGCCTTCCATGTTACTAAGTTTTGTCTCTATCGGGTTGACATTCAAAAGTGTCCATCCCCTGGTCAGCCTTCTTCGCAATAAATTTTAAGATTTAAAACCATATAAAAAGCCATTTAACCTTTCAAATTGAGTAAACCATAACTACTTAGCAAAGTTATTGAACCTATAAAATTAACAAAAACCTTTATCTATATTAGTTCCAATACTATCATCAATTCAAGGCATCACACATTGATAGCATTTCAGAAGACATGGTAAGCACCTTTTTTAAAACCCCAGTTAAAAATATTAGTATCATGTCAAATTGACTTGGTATAATTGGTTCCCAGTAAGGTTAAGCTGAAGTTTACCAGAGCTCTAACTACCTGAAGATGCAGATATGAGGCAAGTATGAATTGAGGTGATACCTATTGACATCATACAAGCATGGTACAGATTTAAGTAAAGTTCAATACTTCAAGACATAGTGGATAAAAAAGCATTATGGGGTGTAGAAGGTAGTTTGAGGAGGTTGAAGGGGATATAAGTTTTGTAACTGGTTAACTGGTCACCATGGTTATAAGTTTCCTAATAAAAATGTGTAGGTGTGTAAGAGCCTTAAGCATTTTTTTAACTTTTTACCCATCTGGTAAAAAGCTAAAGATTATGAGAGGTGTCATTTTGTTGGGTATAGTTTGGAAAACTTTCTGTAACGTTTAATTTACTGTAATGCTATAAAGTATAGGCCTTTGACTCAAACTATCAAGCTGGGCAGGGTTGCGCATCCCTTTAGGAGCATGAAGGGTTTAAAATCTAAGGCCCAGACTTTAATTATATCTCTGACCTAGGGCATACAATGGTTGAGAGATAGGTAGCTGCAGCCCCACCCTACCTCCCCTTTTTTATCCACAACCTACTACCAAGCCCTCCCTGGCTGTTAAATCTGCAGAGTACTATCTGGTAAATATCAGAAAACTCTGTATAGAATTGAGGAATCTCAGAGACTTCAACAACCAGGGCTCCATGCTTCTTCCCCTAAAGGCGGTTCAATCAGTAGCCAACCTGAAAGAGAAAAATCTACTATAAAGGAAAATTTGAGCAAAAAGACAAAAAGGAAAGGCTGAAAATGGGGAATTAACCTGACGCCCCCTTCAAAAATAAAAAAAGACCTTGAAACTGAAAGCCAACCCAAGAATAGCTTGGAAATGTCAGCTGATACTATTAAGGGGTAAAATCGGTGTTTGGAACCTTTAATTAATGGATTCAAAGAGAAAATCCATCCCTACTATCATGTTTCTGCTTAGGAACCTCCTTCCTCCCAGCCCAGTTTAAGCCCAGCATACTATCTATGGTAGATGCTAGTTTTTGTTTTAGTTTTCCAGTAAAACTATTGCCACAAAAACTTCTTAATTTCTTGTTTATTTTATTAAAATCTATAATAGAAATCTACAGTTACTGCTCTCACAGAAGTTTAAATCACCCAAGGGTCAAGTTTAATGGCCTCATTGATAGAGGAACACTTAGGTGCTAATTTAACCCCAACTATTGGAGACAGCAACCCTAGAATGAAAAGGGCTCCTCAATCTCCCCCACCTAATTCTGATGAGGCGCAGATGAGTATTCTGCACCAGCTTTTGTGGCTGTTTAAGCACCCACATTCAGAGGCCAGTTTTCTATTGTTATGTTCCCAACCTGACTTGATGCCATCATCATGTTTTGCTATTTAACTCTTAAAAGGTAAGATTTTTGGGATATTTAGATTGCTTGGGTGATTGTTGGATAAACCTATATTAAGAAACTGTGAAAAAATTAAACAGATGGCTGATTATAGAGAAGGTTTCAAGTTTTAAGTCATGAAGTGCCAAGTTGAAGGGAGTTTGTCAATAAATCCTCTTAATACAATAAAAAATTATTGTTTATGTATAACCGTAAATATCATCTCCTAAAAAGCTAAACCAAATTTTAACCAAACTTGGTACAAACTTGATGAGAAAGGGGAAAGCGATGGATAATTTAGTTCTTTTAAGTAAAATAAGATAAGTCATCTATAAGGTATGAAAATATATATTTGTTTGTAATGGAGTTAGTCTATTGTACTGGAAAAACATGTCTGGTATTAAACAGTTGATTAAAAAGGTTCAATGGTTTTTGGATATTCAGTTTGTGATTATTTATTTGATTTTATTGGTTCATTGGTTTTAGTAAGAGGTTGGTAGCTATTTGGATGATTTAATAATTCATAGTTTTTAGTAAGAGATTAATGATTATTTAGTTGATTTATATAGTTCATTGATTTTAAAAGGGGTAGTGATTATTTGGCTTATTTGATTGGTTTATTGGTTTTCAATAAGAGATTGATGGTTAAATTGGTTTGTTTGATTGGGTCATTGGATTTAGGATGTGGATAATCATTTTTTTGACAATTGGCTCAATAAGTTTGCCAAGTAGTTAAGTAGTTATTTGATTGTTTTGATAAGTTTAATCATTTCATAACTTATAACTGACGTCTACAATATATAAAAGATAAAATAATTAGTTAGTATTATCTGGTTGGTTATAGGCTTGAGCAATGCTTAGTAAGTGAACTAGTGTGTAGTAAAAGAAGCAGTCTGATATTGAATAAAATAAAGTTGCATTTAGCTGGTGACTAGAGAGTATTATCATGAATTAAGCTTTTACCATTTGGTAGATGGTATAACTTTTTATATTTATTTAGTATGAGCCATCTTGTCACTACTACCCTTGTTTCCAAAAGTTGACCAGCTAAAAGACGAATATTATGTTAATCAACCAGAAACTGTTATGGTAAAATGATTGTCCCACTAAATTAACTAGAATCTACCACTCTTTGACAATATAATTGACCTATAAATTTGTCAAATATCTACCAACTACTTATTAATCATTTTCCTATTAAATTAGCTAAATAACCAACAATTTTTTAACCAAAAAGACTGTTCTATTGTTTCAAGTTAAATCACCAACCGCTTAGAAAAACTATTAAACCACTAAATCGACAATTTACCAACCACTTACCATAGCACATTGAGCCTATCAAATCAAACAAATCATTAAAGCCATTAAGTAAGCCATTGAACCTATTTAATCAAACAAATTACTAACCACTTTTTAAAACCATTGAACCTATTAAGTATTTAGAACTTTTGTTTACAACATCCTAATACTGTCATCATTTTATGATATCACAAAAGGGTCATGTTTCAGCTGATAATATTTGAAGCAGTACATATTTTATGTATGGATGTCCAGAGATAAAATATACCATCCCACATAAACAAAGGCTTTAAACCCCAAGCGCAGATTTGAGTCTTTAAGTTAATGATCAGAGTTAAAGGTTGTCCATGTTATATGGTTTTTATGTTGGACTAGAAATCATAAACTGATATGCAAAACACAAATGATGTCTCATCAGCTATCATCTTATAGTGTTAGAAAGAGTAAAAATTCAAACACAGCTGATATTTATGGTGAACTCTTTCTACCCTCATAATAAAACTCCTTAAAGAAGGGCGGTTAGCAGCTCTTCTTCTGTTGCTTACTATCTTTTACTCCTTGTAAGGTAAATTCTTAATTTTTTACTAATACAAAGTTTAGATTTCTCATACTATATGTTTACATATATAAATTTCTATTTAATTAATCCCTAGGTCCCTGTTAGTTACCAGCCTCTTGCACTTACTTGGGACCTCTGCCTGAGCATTATGACTCTTTGAGAAGGTAATTCCCTTATTCATAGTCCACCACTGTAGAGAATAGTCAGTTAACGAAAACTTTGCTCTTGGCACTCCAGGTCACTCCTCATGGCAGACCAGTCTAAATTTAGCTAAATGTGTTTCCCTGAGTTTGAAAAGTTTGGCTAACTTGTTGCTATGAGAAGTGCATTACCCTGCTTCCATGAAACGCTTTCTCTTTGATATTAATCCATGAATACTTTTCCCATATGATATACCTTGCAGTACTGTCCTTGGGCACCTACTTTAGCCTTCATGCATTCTATTTGTACCATGTATATTTTCATCCCATAAACTTCCTCTCATCTCATCACCCTTTTATTAATAGAATTTCTGCCTTTTATCAAACAGGAGGCTAAAAATTAAGGATGGGCTTTTATCTATATCTCAGTAACCTAGGATAATCTTAAATGGTAAAACAACCAGGGCAGTGTAACATGCGGGTTTGTATTAGTAAATCATGAATGAATTGGGAAGTACTAGACAGATAAGTGACCACATTACAGATAAGGTCATTAAAACCCATCCCAGAATATGCGCGCCATGACTGGATGTCATAAAGATTCTCAAATGGCTGTCCCAGCTACACTGCATGCCAACATCATGGTTTGGGCCCATGACAGCGCTGAGAAAAAGGCAACACTTGACCCAGCTTGCTACTCATGTTCATACTCCAGATATGAGCTTATAAGTATCAAATAAAGTATAAAAACTATAAGAGATTCAAGCAATGTTTATTTGAACAATTTAGCACTTTTCCTTAAAAGATGGAATTAAATTCTTAGTTGCCGCACTTCCCTTGATATATCAACTGAAAACTCTTAAATAATCTTCTCTCCTACCCTAAACTCTCAAGTAACTACCAGATAATCATATGTGAAGATTTATATCCCATCTGATTATTATTAAAAAGCATTCAAAATTCCAGTGTCATATTCCGCCAGATCAGTCTCTGCTCCTGGACTTTGGATTACTTCATTTTACATCCTAAATCACAATCTGATTTTCATTAACCTCATTTCATTTAAACTGAGCTTTAATTCTTGGCAGAATCTGAGTTCTCACTAATTTGGTCAATGTGCGGACAGGCTGCGCCAGATCCGTTACATCACCCCCTTCAAGGCCCAAAATTCTCAGATCTTCTCTGTGAAATGAGCACATTCTTCTTGCATCTGCTACGTTGGCTCTTCCACTGGGTACCCCTTCCACTTCACCAAGAACTTCTGTTAGCCTTTGACCCATTGTGTATCCAATATCTGCTCAACCTCATACTCTTGACCATCCTCTTCCTGAGGGCTCAAAAGTCCCAGCTGATCTGGTCCCTTCCCTTTAAACAGATGTAGTTTTGAGGCACGGATTACCAGATGGGCCTTAGACTCTTCTAGTAGCTCCAGTTCAAAAGTGACCTTATTAATAGTATGAATAATTCTGTAGGGGACCAAAAATCTGGCCCAGCTTCTGACTCTTCACCAGCATGGAGTAGTTCTTAGGCACCACAAACACCCAATCCTTGGGACCAAATTGCAGATCCAGAACTCTCCATCAGTCCGCCTGATGATTTTTCCATGAAATGGCATATTCCAAGTTCCCGCATAGCATCCTTCTGATTTCTTCCATGGTGCGGCCTATCTCATCCGCCCCCTGACACACTCCAACCCCAAACCCCCATACAATTTTGATTTTAACCCATGGTTAACAAAGTGTGGGGTCATTCCCATTAATGTTTGGAAGTGATTATTGTACATGAACTGGGCCAACCATACCCATGGAACCTAATCATCCTGTCAATTATAAACGTATCAATGGTGATATTGCTCAAGTATTTGATTCACTCTCTACAATTGCCCAACCAACTGGGGATGGTATGCTGAGGAGTTACACGGGCGAAAATTTTAAATTTTATAGCAAATCTGAACAAAATTTTTACATAAACTGGGGCATTAAATTCAAATCAATCTCAACGGGTAGCCCAAGCTGGACGAATATCTCATCAACGAAAGTTCTTACTGTATCCCACGCTGAAAAATTGGTTGTGCCTGGAAAACCTCAGCGTATTTAGTTAACTGGTTGATAATCATATGATCACATTCTTCCCCTGGACTCTTGGAAGACCCATTATGAATCCATACTAACTGAAGCCCATGGACGATCAGAAATTAGTAATTTAACTTGTCAGTGGGAGGCTTCCTGGAGGGTTTCAATCTAGCGCAAACTAAACCTTCACCCATATATTTCATAATGTTCTACTGAAAGCCATAAGTAATAAGTAATTCTTCCACACAGCTCCACCATTCTTTTAACTCCAGTGTAACCTGCCAATGTATGATTGTGAGAAACCCGCAATAACCCCACTTCAATGATGGAATTGAGACCCATACACATGAATAATGGTACAACACACCATTTTTCTTCCCAAACATGTGGTGATGGACGTGTTGTTGTCCCTCCACTAATTCAGCCCATAGCCTTTGTCCAAATGCTCACTTTCTCTGTTTCCTGGAGGATTTCCTCCCCTAACTCACTTCCTTCCCCTTTGATCATTGCAAATTAGTCCAAACGAAACATTGTAGCCATGTTGAATTCTTTAAACTCAGCCCTCTTCTAGGCCAACCCCACGTCATGACTCAGCCAATCTGCCTGGTGTTGCTTGATCCCATCCAGTATTCAATCCAAAAATCATACTGGACCAGCTCCACATGCTAGCAGGCCTGTCGCTGGTCCATCATACTAGGAAAGAAATAGTATTCCAGGGATTTATGGTCCCCCTGAATCTCAAAAGGATGGTGGGCGTACAATAGGTGGTGTTTCCTTTCCCTTAAGGCTAATACCACTACCAGCAATTCTTTATCATATATTAGTAATAGATTTCCACTGGAACCATTTTCTGGCTAAAAAGCAAATGGGGTGTTCTAATCCATCCGCCCTTTCTTGTAGTAGCATTGCCCCACAGCATAATTCAAGGTATCCGTTTTTACCATGAATGCTTTTATAGGATGAGGATGAGCCAGAATGGGCGCCAAAAGCAATTTCTTATAACAAACGAAATCCCCGCTCCTCTTCCTCTCCCCATACAAAATGGAACATTTCTCATTAAACGTGTAAGAGGTAGGGCCACTTTTGATAAATTTTTCATGAATTGACGTAGGAAAATTATTGTCCCCAAAAAACTCTGCAACCTCATGCAGTCAGTCAGTGATTTCCACGCTTGGACAGGGCGCAACTTTTCAGGGCATGTCACAAGTCCATCCCAGAACACTATATTCCCAAAAAACTCAATGAACCATAATTAAAGTCACATTTAAATAGGCTTCAACCTCAGGCCAGTCTTAACATTCACCCATAATATCTCCTGCAAATTGTGCACATGATCTTCCCAGTAATGGAAAAAATATGAGTACATTATTCATAAAAGCTGCACAGCAACAGCTTATCATACCCCAGGACTTGTTCAATCATCTGCTGAAACACTGCTGGGGTATTTTGCAGCCTGAACGGCATTATGCAATAATAAAACATTTCCAAGTGGCATTTAAACACCATATATTTTTGATGATCCAGTCTCACTGTGACCCAGTTAAACACATCTGCAAGATCTAGCTTAGTAAATACTGTGCAACCTGTGACCATTAGGATATATTCTATCAAGGGCATTGGATAGGGATCAGGCTCCATAACTTCATTAAGCTGCTGGAAGTCCACAAATAGCTGCAATTCCCCACTTGCTTTTGGCACTAACAGCACCAGTTACATAAAGCAGATTTTGATGACACAATCAATCTTTCAATTAGCATCAACCCTAGATGCTCCTCCAGTGCGGCTTTCAGCTACTGGTTGAGTGGGTAAACTGGACACCCTCAGGGAAGTTCTGAAACCTTCTTAAACCGGAAAGAAAGTGCAAATGGGTCAGTGGGAGAAAAATGTAAGTCTTATTAATAAGTAAATACTCCCACAAAATTGTGATATTCTGCTGGCATTTTTTCGCCTGAATCACTCCCACGCTTTTTAACTTGTTTGGTATATTCCTTCAACTACTACCTTCCATCTCGTCGAGGGCCCCTTTATCAGATTAAGGTAACCGTGTAGAAATGCAGGTCAATTTAGGGCCAAAACCATACTGCAACTGAATCCCCAACGCCATTAAATGGGCCAAGTTCTCCATTGCACAAAAGTTATTCTTACCTAAATTGATCTTGCTGTACTCTTATTGATAGACTTACTTGCCATGAGGGATCCCTCAATGACACATTGGTGAACATGACCTTCATACCCTTCTGAATCTCCAACTTCAATCTCATTGCTACTGAATGTTCAGGGTAATTCTTCTCTGCCCCTGTATCCACCAAGGCCATCACATCTTCCATGCCGCCCTGCTGTCATGGAAGCGGCAGAAGAAGTTTAGACCAGCCTGCCAGTCAGGATGCATAAGCATCCAAAAATCAAGCCAGAATGCCAGAGGCATCGCTGACCAAATGACTTGATATGGAGCTGGGCATTGGGAAATGACGAACTGTTGATGCAACACAAGAGTGAGTATGATCCCAACAACAAACCACAATGAGCCCAATCCCAACCCAGGGGGTCTTTCTGCAGGGGTGGGATCACAGAGATGGTATCAATGAGTTCTTCGACATATGGGGTCATTTCAACTGGGGAGGCAAGGAGATGGATTCTCTCTTGCAATTGGTGGACATAAGGCCACAAGATTCCCATGTATTGCTGTCAGAAGTTCATGATAACAGGGTTGTAGAGCCAAAATATTGGACTCGCTGAATCCAATCAATGATGGAGGGGGTCATAGTGACCAAAAGTACTGGTAGAGCCCATCCGGTATATGGACTGACAGGCCACCAGGGAAACGCCATCAGGGATGCAGTCAGTAGGGATAATACTATAAAAAATTGTTTGGTTTCTGGAAAAAGTTTAATGAAAGGAAATGAAGAAAATCGACCAACAATTTTATCAGTGCTATGCAATTGATTAAATAGTAATCAATTGGGGTTGTGACAAGCTGGGATTGGGACCCTCAATCTCTATCTAACTGGCGAATTATTTGGGAATGAGCGGGTTTGTTCCTTGAGAACTGGCATCAAAAAATTTAACAGCAGGCTGAGTCACTGTCAGTTTGACCTCAAACATCCAAACCGAGGCTTGGGTACATTTCTGATAGTTGGCACAACAGTGTTTAGCCCGACGAGTGACAGGAATCCCCCAAGGCCACCCCACATAGGGATGGGTCCATTTGGTTGGGAACAGGCTTGGGATGCCCAACCCGCACAAGCTCAGTTGCTGGGCCATTCGTTTGGTCAGTAGCATCACATTGAAGCAACACCTGAATTGTCAACAGGGGACTTTAAAGCCTTGTCAAAAGTGTCCAATGCTATAGCCTGCCCATCAAGGATGATCCCTGACGACTTTGGTAGGGAGGTGATTTGCTCGATCAACCCATTAATCAAATTGGAACCATCAGGCATTCCAGTCAATAACTCAGTCTTCATGCCTTTCTGGCCACTTGAGATCTGAGCATAAGCCAGATTACCACTCAAATTAAATTTGATTAATTTAAATTTGACAATCTTGGCGCAGATTATTCTGATTACCCATAACAGTTCTGCCAAGGTAAGTGTGGGTACTGGGGTGGGATCCAAAGCGGAAGGGCTGTTACCCAGCGCTTGTCTACTACATGAGCGAGATCGCCCTGAGTAATGAGGGGTACCGCCATCCTCTTCAGTGTCTTCTTAATTGGGAATGGGAAAATGGCCCAATCAACAGCCAGAGGACGCTCCCCAGGACTTACACCTGCATGTATAGCTACACAGGATAAATATATGAGGATAAAATGACGAGAAAAATTTAATTTTAAATGTTTATTTGAATTTGCAAATTTCCAGGTAAAGTATACTTAGGCACGTCATCCTTCTCATGTCCTTTTCTTGCCACTCTACTGGAGTCCTCTAAGTTCCCTTGTCAGACCCCCCTTGTACATCCCTGAAGTTCTGAGGTGAGGCATGGCAGCCACCCTGAACATGATGACCACCCAGTGGTTAATAACCCCTCCCTAGAGACATGGAAACCTCACGCTGGTCCTATGCCAACCACAGTTGTTTTTCAACCTGCAAGACCAGCACAATTTCCTCCACTAACGTACCTTGAACTTTCACTGCTGTTATTGCAACCAGTAAATTCGCCTGTAATACATTCCAGAACATTCGTGATGATTGCAAATCCACCACCTGGGCTGCCTTAACTTGCAGTCAAATACTATGTTTACTCTTCCACTGAGCTACGCCCCTGGCTGACCATTAAGAGCGCTGACCATGCTTTGTCCTCCCCTAGTCCAGGCAGGGTCCATGGTCAACTAAATCAAATTCATTCTAGAAACTTGGGAGGTGACCTTGCTCTTTATCAATTCCTGTACCCAACCTGCTAAGTCTGAGGGTAACTGTGAGGTTTTTTAAATTTGGAGGCGGGTCCTTTGAAGGCTACATGATTATTAGTCATTGGTGGCTCCAGTGATACATCCTAATAGACCTTAGGTTCCTAGGACAATTTCTTGGCAGCTTAGCTGTAACCAAGACAAATATCTGATACTTTTAGCAGACAAAAATCTCTGTTATTTTAAACAGGTAATACACTAATTTAAAATTGGCGGAAATGGAAAATTAAAAAGGTCCTTGTTTGATATCATCCTAACCTTCTAATAAGCTAGGGAAGTATGAACTAGGCGAAAATAGGGAGAAATCGCCTAAAATTGTCAGAATGGGTTGTCAAGGCATATATCTCAAGTATTTTGGGTAAATATAAGGTTTGTCAAATGGGGATAGGTTGGGACAATATAGCATTGAGGCTAAAATATAAATTTGGTCCTTCAGCCCAATGAAGCATCGAGCACAAGTATAATAACTTGATAAAATTTGGTGCATTGCCCCACCAATGCAGTGCTTATTAAGTTATGGCTTGAATACAATATGAGTTAATTATAATAACCATTCATTTGGAACCCTGAAGTTGAGGCTTCCCTCACATTAGGGAAAAGCCTAACAGTGCCCCCTCCAAGCCTCAACTGGGGGGACAGTTGCATCAGCTGAGTTGAGTAGGGACACCTTCAACCTGAGCCAGAGAATAATGGCTTCATCCTGACTCACTGAAATAGGGACAAGCTTCTCAGTTTTGTTAGTCTTAAGGTCCAAATTGGGTAGCTTAGCTTTCAGGGTGATGTGGCGCCAAAATTTACAGGCTAAAATCTCGGTTTTTTATTTGAGTTGTGTTAATAATTTAATTTGTTTTTGGCTCTTATTTGGCCCATTCCACCAGTCCTTGAGATGAAGTGGTTTGGCATCAGTTGAGGTAAAATTGATATAAAAATCAGGCGGTTTTGGTTTCAACTAAACTGTTGGCCATAATCATGGATTGAATTTACAATGTTCTGAAGAAAAATAGCTGAATCATCTTTTTAATTAACCTTAAGATTTGAAACAGGTGGTTTGATTTAAAGTTAGATTTAAATGCTATATAAGGTTTGAGATGCCTAATTTAAATTGGAATTTTCGAGACACTTTGGATGGTCAATGCCAAACCTAATTTTATATGGCAGGCCCCCACAGGTCAAATTTCAGGGAATCACCCGCCAAGTCAGCAGGTTTTGGATTACCAGAGTAAATCATCCAGACAGTTTGGAAAACCATTTAGTCCTCTCAATTGGTTGTATCAGGTGGCTTTAGTTTTTGGAGTTAAGTGGAAAGCCTAAAATGTTAGTATAAACTACATAATTGATGCAATGATTTGAGCCAAACAATTTGATGAATGGGTCGAATTTGGTCTAAGGGCATTTGGTAAAGATGGACTGAGCAAATCCCCTGAGCTACAGAGGCTCTTGTTAAAGGTGAGGGGAATAAGTTTCAGCAACCCATGGCTCAGATTGTTTGTGTGAGTTAGCAAGACTTTCTGCTACCTAGTCCAAGGAAAAGAACCTTGGTGCCAAAACATTTGGAACAGCTAACTTTTTTAGGGCAACTGCAAGTCTTGGCTTCAAGAAACAGAGTAGCACAGCAGTGAGTTGAGCTGGCTGATTAAGTTGACTCATTGGTGGTTCCAAAACAACTGCACAATCAACTTTGAGATTTCATTGTTGGGCTTCAGTAGCCCCAACTTCAGTTCAGAACAACAAGGAGCATCAGCGCAGAGGAATGGTATGGGCGCTGAAGCATTTGGGTTTGGTGGTTAATTAGTGAAACAACAGGAAGTTTCAGTTTGGGTAGAAGAGAAGGGCACAAAGTATTTTGTATTAGATATTTCAAGTTAATCGTTAGAAAATCGAGGAGCTTTGGTGCAGAGAACTGAGAAGAGAGCTGAGGAATTTGGGTTGACTGCTTAAACTTTGTCAATATTTATCATCAGAGAAGTGAGGAACGTCAAAAGAAAGTGAGGATATAGTTATTTGGTTCAGTCTTAAAATCTTTTTAGGCTCCAGCGTCAGTAACCTCAGCATCTTTAAATAATAAGCCCAAGTTCTATTAACTTATCCCAGGTTCCTTCTGAGATAGATGAGTAGATTTAGTAGCGCTTGTTCCAGAGTTGATCCATCAAGGCACTAAAAGTATCCCTGATGCATAAAGGCATAAACCATATTGATTCATCCACAGCTGCTTGGTAATTTTCGAGTTCACAGACAATCTACTCAATTCATGTAAGCAGCCTCTTTGGTGTAATCCCTAACTTAGTCTAAGCTGTTCTACATACCATAGGAAGTCAAGCCTCCATTCAACTTCACAGCTCACCTCTTTCGTGGTAGTTGTAATTGTTTCAAAGTACCCGTTGTTCATACTGTACATGTTTCTATGATATCCTGGTACTTTGAGCTCAATCAAACCCCTGGGGGTAGGACCAGCTCATATTCAGAAGGCGGAGAGGCTCGCCCTCACCCATGTTCATTCAGTCCTTTTTTCTAGAATGGCCCCTTTGGCGTAAACTCATTTTATTTCTGATATTGTTCCTTGTGAAGGTATGTCTTTACCAGGTAGCCTTGGAAGGGTCCCTGGCAGGGACACCAGTGTTATATTTTTTATTAAATTTGAAGGTGTGTCCTTTAAAGGATACACAATTATTAGTTGTTAGTAGCTCCAGCAATACCTCCTAATTGACCTTAAAACCTTAGGGAAATCTCTTGGAGGCTTATCTGTAACCAAGGCAAATCTCTGCTACTTTAAGCAGGCAAAAGTATCTGCTATATATACAGGTAATATCACTAGTATAAACTAGACATAAATGGACAAATTAAAAAATTCATTTATTCAATAGTATCCTAGCACTTTAATGGGGCTATAAAAATAGGGATTAGGCGAATTTAGGGAGAAATCACCTAAGCATGTCAAAATGGGGTTGTCAATGTGATCTATTCTGAATATTTGTGTGAATATTCAGGTTTGGCAAATGGGGATTGGTCAGGGCAATATAGCATTGAGGCCAGTAATAATTTTGGTCCTTTTTCCCAACAAAGCATTGAGCGCGAGCTTAATAACTTAATGGAAAAATTGGCAAAGCAGGCTGACGATGCATCACTTAGTAAATTCTGGTTTAAATTCTAATAAGGTAATTATAGCAATCAACCATTCAGAACCCTGAAATCGAGGCTTCCCTCATATTGGGGCAAAGTCCAACTGTAATGCATCCATGATGTGGGCAATCTGGAGCAAGACAGGGGCCTCCCCCCTGTCACCTGAGCTAGATGTGTCTGGAACAAAATACACGCAATCACTTTATGAATAATATCTAAAGCCTCTATGGGAAGGGCTACTAGATCATTGTTGGATTTGGGGACTACATGGCTTTCTACAGCTTTCATTGCCACAGCACCCCATACTTGCACCACCTCACATAATAAGGCTGCCAAAGAAAATCCCACCATCACCACAGTCAATACATGTTGGTACCATTCCTCCCATCCCAGGACCTCCTCCTCATCTCAGGGCCCCCACAGGACTGAAAGGAAAGTATTGGAGTTTTTTTCTAGTGTAACGCGTGGGTTGACGCCAGTATACCATGAATGAATTGAGAAAGACTAGCTAGGTAAGTAACCACATTATGGATAAGGTCACGAGACCCATCTCTGACCAAAGCGCCATATCTGGATGTCATAAAAATTCTTAAATGATTGTCTAGCAACGCTGCATGCCAACAGCATGGTTTGGGCCCATGACAGCGCTAAGAAAAAGGCCACCACTTGGCTCAGTTCACTACTCAAATTCATAATCCAGATCTGATTTTAAATATACAAAATAAAGTATCTTAAAACTCTTAAAGATGCCAGAAATTTTTTTGAAAAATTGAGCACTTTTCCCAAGAAGACAAAACTAAATTCTTAGTTATCGCCCTTCCCTAGATATATCAACTGCGAACCCTTAAATAAGCTTCTCTCCTACATAAGCTTTTGTGTTGGTACCAGATCATCATCTGAAAAGATATAATACTCTATTTAATCATTTTTAGAGAATTTGAAACGCCAGTGTCACATTCCGCCAGATCATTCTCTGCTCCTGAACTTCAGATTTCTTACCTTCGCCACCCCATTTCACAATCTGATTTTACATTGACCTCATTTCATTCAGACTGACTTTCAAATTCTCATCATAATCAAAGACCTTTTTAATTAGGTTGATGTTCAGACCAGACTGTGCCAGATTCATTACAGGAAGTACTTTATATAGAAGGTTTAGGGAACATTAAAAAAAGATAAGGATTGAAATTTTTTTAGAAACTACAACAAAGCCCAAAACTAAGTTGGAGGCTAACTCTATTTTTTAAAAGGAAACTTCTTTATTAGTATAGAGCTGTAAGAAGTAAGTCAGTTGATAATTTGTTGTTGCTGGTCTGCATATAAAAGGAAAATCAAACTATAAGGGCTTTGAAAGCATGGTGGGGATCTGAGTACTTTATTTTATAAATTGATCATTATGGCTGGTGTAACACCAAAGGAGTTAACCAGCCTCCAATATGTATCATCACCAATAAAAATGTGAAGTGACACGGGTGTAAAAACGGGTGGAAAAACTTGATATTTATCTGGACTAGCTTGGTTGTATTAATAAAATTAATTATATGCATGAATTTAACAGTCTTGTTAATATTAGAAGTCCAATAAGACAACAGATCATAATTGAGAATATAAGTTATAAAGGATTATGGCAATTAGTAAAAGGTTAAAGATACTTGGAGCTTGTAGCATCAACTCTGAGAGTTTGAATCAAGATATGACATTGAGGAGCATAGATGATGAAAGGATTTGAACCTATAAAATAATACAAGTTTATGAATACCTCAGCTATCATGGTAATCTGCTACCAGCTAAAAAATGACTTAGTGCCGCTCTTTAAAAATAACGTTCTACCTTACTCTACCTTATTAAAAAACAGATTAAACAATTTTTTTCAGGAAATGAGCGCTTAAGGTAAAGCTTGGAAGCCACCTCTCTGCTTATCCTCTGATGCGCCTGGGTTTACTTTTAGAAGCTAGTTTCATTGCACTTCCTCTAAGGGTTTCAGTAATACAAAAATAAGTGTGAACCAAAAGGAAACTACAAGGGCTCCTTTCTGCTCTATGATCAGCATATGGCTTCTCCTACCAAATCTATAGTGACACTATCTAGAACCCATGCGTTACATTATATGTCAATTAAGTACTTTTTACATTATAGTAAAAACCATAAATGGAGCTAATGGTTACTGATACCTCAGCATGAATTACCATATTATGACCTTGTTAATAAATTTTGTTTAATATATCTTTTAAGGTAATGCTTTATTGAAAGCCTCCATTTAAAATATGAAAAATGTTGTTAAGGAATAAAGCGTGGGTGACATGTTTCCCAATAAAGTGTATCTTTTAGTAACCTAATGCACGTTTTCTCAGATTCAGGTAAGGGACTCTTGGCGATAGGGGAAAGGCGCAAATTATCTTTCACCATGTTGGTGGCGGATGCCTTGCTCAAGGTTTAGGCTTACTGGGTGCGTGACTTAATTAAAGAACAAGTTTAGTTAACTAAGATGTTGGAGAAGAGTTTAATCCATTTAATTAATTAGTTGTCTTACCAAAAAATAATTTTTAGCATGGTCCACTCTACCATTACTAAATTATGGGACAAGTTTAGTGATCGTGTATGAGTAAACTTTTGATTGCCAACTAAAGCTGAAAGATAATCTCAAATTCTGTGCATAAATTATCAGAACTTACACCCTTAACTGTTAAAGACCATGGCAGTGGCATGGTTGAAAAGTATGTTAGGGATCTTAGTCCTCTATAGTGAGTTTTATTATGTATATTTTTTGATAAATATAATTCTTTATCTATAAAGATCTCATGGCCAAGAAAAGGTCGGCATGAAGGTCTTTAACCATTTATTTCTGCATAGCTTTAGATGAACTATAATTACATACATAGTAGAGAGAGGCCTAAAAGGTATGAGATTTATGAAGTATAGTTGAAGGAGGCAAAATTAGTCTAAAAATTGCATATATATTATACAAAGAAGCTAAGCTAAGATTAATCCATTTTCCTGCCTTGCTATATCTGTACTAATTACTCACACATATACTTTTTGGGGGAAGGAGAATAAGATATGTTAACAGAGGTAATAGATATAGGACAGAATGAACTATATCAATCAGAACATGCTGTGTCATTTAAGACTGAAAATGGAAGTGTTGAATAAAAAATAGTAAGCTGATGTCTTAAGGAAGATCCGTTCTGGGGATAAAGGTACCTGTGTGTCTTTATAAATGTCAAAAGCACCAAATGGGGAGTTTTCTATCTTAACCCTCTAATGATAAGTAGTTTTGGGTATTTAATCATGGAATCTTTTTTGATTTGACATCTTTTATATTCAAGTACTGGTATGCTGAGTCTGATAAGAGGATTGTTGGTTAAGTGGTAATTTGTAATGCAGGTCCTTGCTCATAGAAGTTGAATAAAATGAGTTGAGGTTGTGAAAACTGCTGCAGGGGCGTCGCTATTTATATAGGCCACTGGGTAAAGTTCACTAAACATGGTATTCATGTATGAGGACAGGATACTCATATAGAATATATAAAGATTAAAGTTGCAAAAAGACTATTATATATATAGAATTAAAACCAAGTATAGTCTTGGACGTGATGCTAGTGGTTTTAGGTTTCTATGATCTTTGTTACGTTCTAATTTCCTTCTACATTTGTTTATTAAAGGTAATTGAAACATGTCATATCCTTGGGTTCATCAAGGCTTATAATAGGCTTACTAATTTAAGATCTTCTTTACAGATTGTAAGTCCCTTTATTTATACTCTCTGAGTCTTCAGGGACTCCAATGTAGCAAGGATTTTGGTATACCAGCTGCACTATGGATTATTAGGGTACCTGGCATGATATTTGGAAGGTTACAGAAAGCTTATTGAGATATCCACTAAGACATTACAAATTATTATGAATTTTCCACTAACAAATGGGATGACAGCGGTTAGCAATTAATAAATAAAGATTATTTACTAACCTGTTTGCGCTGGATCAGTGGAGATGCTAATTAATAGCTTAAAAAGATCATTTTGCCATCAGCATGGCAGTAAGATATCATTTAAAAAACTCTATATGGTATGATTAGCTAGATATATAGTTATCTTTAGGTTGACCTCTTATGATTGACCAATAAAAACTCTCATATTTCCCTCACTTTAGGAAAAAAGGGAAAAATTAGTGAAAAAATTAGGTTTTTAGTTAATTAGAGTTGGTAGCTAGCAAGCCAATGCTTTTATTAGTTTTTTTTATGGTACTTAACATAGGTAACCAGTTTATGACGTGCTTCCTTATGGGATCCATCAGAGTGTATACATTTGTTGGGGTTTCTCTATGATTTTATAGTATTTCTTACAAATATGATTAATATGGTAGTCAATCAAATTTAGTGGCTATTATAGTATAGCGCCAGCTTCATCAAAAAGAAATTAGCTAATAAGTGTGCCTTATCATCACACTTATATCCTACCTTTTCTGATCATCGCTGTAATGTAAATTTTTTCTCTTTAGCTGGATTATGGTCCATGTGAGACTCTATGATTGAGTCAGGTTTATACTTTTTTATGGACTCAAAGATACTAAGTTGGTTGCATTTCAGGACAATTTCTGTATAGCAGCTGAATTATTGACCTCCTCATAAATTAATATAATGCAATATTATATGCAAAATGACAAAGGCAATATGAGGTTCTAGTTGAATGTTTCGCCTGAAGTTAGCCTATATACACTACCAGTGAGGTTTCCACTTACTTTTTAATGGTGCGATTGGTCACGGGGCGGTATGATGTTGACAAAACCACTTGAACTCTAGTTTTGAGCTTAGGTATTACATGAGTTTTGAAGTTGGTCCCATTGTCTATTAAATATTCTGCAGGCATCTAATCCAATAGATGTTTTACAAGCTAAATTTTACTGCTGTTGTGGTGCCTAGGTCAATGTTTGGTTTGGCTTCCATCCACTTGGTTAGGTGGTTAATTGCTACATGATGTAATTAAATTGGCCACAACTAGTGAATAAGTGGCCTACACATCATTGAAGATGGTGTGACAGATTATCAGGTCTAGATAGTTGAAAAATGGTTGCATTTCAATATGGTGCTTCTCTTTACATTCATTTCAGCAATTGTATTATTGTACATAAAAGTGAAAAGACTACCCATAGTAATGTTGCTTAACTTTTATTCTTAGTTCCTTGAATCTTCCATAACCTGTGGCTCTATGGGCCCCTACTACAAGTCATTCAGTCCAGTTGTTCTTAGTAACAAATATTTCATTTGACCAATATCTTGAAGAGCTTTATATTTCTGACAATGATACCCTTTATTAGGTTTCCATTGCATGTTGCACCTCCTATGGTATGTCATCATATTTTTTGTAAGACGTCTTACAAATTAGCTGTCCACAAGACAAGTGAACAATGCCTACGTGGGAAGGCGTGACAACCGTTTGAGTTTTTTGGTGCTTTTAAGCAGGGTCACTGCTGTATTTTAAAATTTTTAGGCTTGAAATTTCAGAGCACAGATTGGCAACCACCCTTCTGGCTCCTTTAGTTATTAGCCAGCAGAGCAAATAGAGGTCAGTTATTACCTGAAATGCACTCTATGGATGTAAACTCAAAATTGTTTGCAAAAGTAGATTACTGTCAGACACTATTTTTTTGTCACCATGTAGTTCCTTTTGTGAAAGTCTAGGATTTGGCTACTATAACCATTTAAGTGCTCAACGCCCTCATTATCAGTTAAGATAATTTACCCATATGGAGCTGAGTGATGCTTACATTTGTTAGTTATTTATTTTAAAATTTTTGGTAAAAAAGTATTAGCGCCTTTGTGAGGAAAGTTTTAACTATCAGCTCCATCTGGATTTCACTGTCTACTTTTATTAGGTTTCTATTTTTTAAAATTTAGAATATGTCATCTCCAATTTTACTGAATTTAGACAAACTCCAGCTATGCTAATCATCTATAAGAAAAAATGACGCCTCATTTTCAAGTCAGTCTCTTCATCTTCTTAATTAAATCCACATTTTTATCTGACTCAAGTCATAAGTCATGAATGTCAACAATAAACCCCATGTTTTTGATGTTCCTGTAAGAATTTTAATTTTATAGGCTTAATTTTAAGATCCGCTATGGCAAGTTAGTGAAAATTTTCTCTATACGTTGCATATACTTATTAAACGTTTTTGAAAAGAATTTTAAATCATACAAGTATCCTAAGACGCATGAGATATCTAGATGCCAAAGATATTTTCCATAAATTACTAAAAGTGGAGGAGACTTTGAACAACCCTTGTGTCATCTGGGTGGGTTGGTATAGGTCTTGAGTCATGATTATGGCACATTTTATTTACTCTTCCTTTGGCAATTAAATCTTTCTATATACAGAAATCAGGGTATGCTAAGTAGTATATCTCTCCAAACAAGTGGTCTATTATTCATCTTTTGTGGTAATGGATATACTAACTTTTTGTAAAATCATAGACTTCTTTTAGACTATCAACATGTGATTGGACCCATCTTTCTTTTCATGATTAAGACATGAATGCAATGGACTCTTCATGGCACTAGCATCCCTTTTTATACTAATTGATTAAATCTTTACCAATTACTTCTGTCTCCTTTGATTATATAATAGGTCAGAGGTGATTTGTCAAGTAATTTTTTTGTATCAGTTTAGCGTGGTTCATTATAGACAAAGATGTCACAAAATTACAAATAGGGCCGCAGATTGTTCCTTTCCTCTTCACATAAATTCTAAGAGTCATTTAGGGGTTTTTTGAACGGAAAGTTCCTCAATACTTAACATCTAGCCTAAGGTCATCCAAATCGCTAAGATTTTGGATACTTTTTACTTCCATAACTAGCATTATATAGGAACAAAAGTGATACTCTGATGTCACTATAATTAAATGGGATCAGAATTTGAGTTATATATAAGAACCCAAAATTTTTATGGTAAGTAAAAATAAGGCGAGGCATGGTGACAGGAAACCTAAATTGGCAGATTGGCGCAAATAACCTACCATAAAGTCCTTAAGAAATTTAAAAAATTGATTTTCATTCATAAAATGACTTGACAACACACCAGCATGGGCAGTACTTGATTAGCTCTACCAGAATTCTTTTGGATTCTATTAAATTGGGAATTTCTTGGGTGGCCAATATTTTGTAGCAAATTGATACTATTCATTTTTAATTGAGGTTGACAGTAATCTGAGTTTTGGGCTTGTTGTAAGCCTTGATGCCCATCCCTTCGCCTGGACCAGACTTTTATCCCTTCAGGCAAAAAAAGGGCCCTATACCTCTCATAGCTCCCCTTTCCTAGCTACATGACTTGGATCATGTGGTAGATAAGTTATGGGTTTATTTCTTTACCCCCAAAATCTTCCCTCTCTTCCCCTTCTCTCTTCTTCTATCATATTGAAAATGATAGAAGGGATTTTCATAATAATCCAGATAAGGAACCTCTGACAGTATCCTAGGGCTCATCCCAAAAATGCCTGGTTACCCAAAATATGCAAGAAATCGTCATACCCACCCCATACACTATAGAAGCTCAAACGAGTCTAATAAGCCAGATTAAGTTATTATAGGAAACATATTGTGGATCAAACCCACAGATCATTCAATCCACCCATAGTATTTTTGATTAATTCTCATAGTTGGAATGGATTTACATAAAATGGTTGTGCCAATTCACCAGTATGAATAAACTTGGGCAAATTTAGCATTATGAAACTATTCTATTCTCTGATCTGTACCAAGAACTATCAAAATTTTATGATGTGACTTAAAAATTTGAGAATTTTCCCCAACCTAATATATTCCTGGCCCACCAAATAGTATTTACTACAAGGGACCAAACCCAGGACGTTGTGTGAGCTCCTATCCAATTCTTCCTCTCCCTCCTATAAAGGAAACTTCCCTCTCAAAGGTATGTTGCTGGTTAAACATCTTTATAAATTACTTTCAATTAAACGTAGCTTACCTCATTATACTTTCTGTATATGGGCTTACATTTTTTTAACTTGATGGTGCTCTTCCCAAGAAGCCTGAGATTTAATAATTGAGGCTGATTAAGTCGCACATCAAGTATATTTTTTATAAAGAGGGTGCCAAGTCACCGCTTATGTCTTATAATCTAGTGTATTTGTCCTATGATAAGTATGATGAAATGGACTTATTGAAGTCAAGTAACAAAATGGCATAAAAAAAACTGATATAACTTTATTATAGTGTAAGATAGGGGTTTTATATGTTGCAATTAAGGATATAACCCCAAACGAAAAAGATTAAAATATTAAAGGGGGTGACATCTGGGCGTGGAGCTCAAGGTCAGGCGACGCATTCCAGATGGTATATGACTTTGTATTATAATTATGATAGGAAAAAATAGTAAGTTGAATGTTTAAGTAAGATGAAACTTGGGGGACACTTAGGTTGATCATTTGGCAGCTTCTTGATTCTTACACTTTTCTGGTCCACCTTATTTTGCTCCTTGAGTGCCACTTTGTGTAGTTGTCACCTGACCTTCTGTGATCCATCATTTTGAGGAGGCAGGAATTCAACTCGGGGCATCATCATCTCAATTTGGTCCATCAGAGTTTTTTTAGAGTCAAATATAGATGTTTGACTATCATTTCCTTACCAATTTTTGAGGTAATTGATATAACCCCTTCTCAGGTCTAGGTGTTAATTCAGCTGAGAGAGTTGAAAAGGTCAGTATCCTTTCCATCGTGTCCAATATCAGAATATCTGATATCACCCCCTTCAAGAATATTTTATTTAACCAAGGAAAGCTGACCAGGGGATGGGCATTACCGAGTATGTGTGGAAAAGGAGGGGGGAAGCGAAGGTAGATAAAATTGGGTACCCTGGGGTACTCAAGTTACCCCTGTTGCCAGCGGGACTGCCAGGTATGGGGGTTGGTGTGCTACTCTGAGAGAGTTTCCCCCACTATGGAGCAAGTGTGAAGGAAGGGGTCTGTGTGGAGGAACCAGAGTGGGAACCACGATTCTATGAGCGCCTGTTGCCTTGGCCTCATATATCCATAGAGCCAGGCTTGGAAGTGCTCCAATAAGTGGACGTGGAACCTGTTGATAACCCAATGGATGGTTGGGACCTTGCCCTTGAACGCATCTAAGGCAATGGTGTGGATTGTCCACATTGCAATGGGTATCATTAGGGAGTGGAGAGTAGATGGGATTGGTGATTTGATCTGGAGCGCGAGGAGGCTCTTTGAGATAGAAAATTCTTGCTCATTTTGGAGCTTAAGCTTGCGCGCGACTTCCCACCATATGGCTTTGGTTGGGGGGCATGTTTCTAGGCAGTGGTATAGGGAGCCCTCCCCTCCACATACTGCGCAGGTTGCGTGGAGGGAATTGGAGTGGTCCGCCATCCTATAGGTCCTTCTCAGACAGCTTCCAGGCGTTGGCTCATACCCTCAGCTGTAGGAGTGGGTGGTGCGTCATTCTCCACACTTCCTTCTGTGTGGTTAAGTCATAGGGAGTGTCTGACGCATCTAGGTATTCAATTCTAGCAATGGTTGGGGTCGTAGCAAGCATGTCTCTCTGGGGTGGTTTTCTGGATTTCTTAATTTGAAGTGGTGTTTTGTTTGTCCCCTTCCCTGCATAGTGCCAGTGTTCTCTACGGTCCATCCCATGCAGCGGATGGCTCAGAGGATGCATTTGAAGTGAGGGGGGTTCCATGCAGGCCCATTGCAGTAGGGCGTTTAGCAAGGTATGATAGTAGTCTGGGTGGGCTATGTGGGTTGGTTATTTTGAGCGCCTGCGCGAAGTTAGTCCTCGCTGCCCTGGACCAGTGTTGCTGCGGGAGGTCTGGGGCAAGGACTTCCTTTATCCAGGTACCCAGGATGCGGTTGGCGTGGCTTTCAAAATCTATTAGTCCTATGCATCCCCTGGAGTGTGGGCCAAATAGTGTTTCCATCCGTATGGGTGTATGGGATCACAGGCCACAGCCAGCCCTGGATGAGCGCGCGGATTGAAGTTATGAAGGTGGGTGAGAAGGCGATCGCATGGGCAGGGTACCATAGTATTGGGAGGATGAGTGAGTTAGCAACTGTTACTCGCCCCATTAGTCCTGGGGGATCTTCCCTTGAGGGAGGCGACGCGGTTGGATACCCGCTGTAATAGATTGTTCTCAATTGTCTCATTAGCATATCCCCCTGTTTCCAGCCATATCCCAAGATGGCGGATAGGAGTGGTCTGGGAGATGATGCAAAGGGTAAGATGAGTGGATTTTTCCTTCATATGGGGGTGTGAGGTTCAGGTGTTGTAGCCCAGTTGTTAGTGTACTTGCCTAAGAAAATTATTTCTGTTTTCCTTTTGTTGAGTGATGCATTGCTCACCATGGAGTATTCCTCTAGGGTGCGTTCCAACAGTCAGGCATCATTGTTGTTATCTATACCTGCAACGCAGTCATCCGCAAAGGTCAGTATTTTGACTGTTGGCTGGCCTTATGCAGTTATGCCCATAAGGCGTGAGTCAATTACGCGGAGGAGTAGATCAAAACTGAAATTATACAGCAGTGGGCTGAGGGGGTCCCCTTGTTTGAGCTCTCTGTGTGGTGTGATCCTGTTAGTTAGGAAGCCAGGGCTGCATACAGCCATGGTTGCAGGTTCTGTGAGGAGCATCGCCCAGTTTCAAGAATCTGGGTGGGAGTATAAAGGCGTGTAGGCATTCCTTTAGTTATGGCCTACTAACCCGTTTGTATGCCTTTTCCTGGTCTAAGAAGACCAGGGCTCCAGTTGCTTTGGACTGACATATGTTTGCAACAGGGTGTATGTTGTTCCAGATTGAGCACCCTGGTATAAACCCAAACTGGTTGGGTGACAGGACGTTAGAGGCTATTGCGCCTAATCTGGCTACTAAATTTTTTGTTAGAATTTTTGTATCAGTACTAGAGAGTGCAATTGGACGCCAGTTGACCAGGTTCAATTTGTCACCCTTCTTATAAAGGATTATGACATATGATTCATGGCCACCATGTAGGAGGCGTGTTTCCAGCAAGCACTGGTTCATAGATGCCAAGAGGAGGGGGAATTTGCTTGAAATATTTTTTGTAAAATTCGTAGGTTATCCCATCAGGCCCTGGGCATTTCCTACGTGGTGCACCGCGGATTGTATCCCAAAGATCCTCCCATGTTATTAGATTTAATATATTGTAGTCCAGTGGTGTGCTTTGTATTCCGGCAGTGTTTATAAATTCTGTGATTTTTTGTGGGTCAGTCAGCATATCATGGTATAATTTGGTGTAATAACGGTGTACTTCCACCTTGACCTCCTCAGGGTCAGTTGCCACAGTGCCGTCAGCCTTGCGGACCCGTGTACATGTGGTCTAGTTGCCACAGGAGTAGAATTGGTGGAAGAAATATGCTGAACATGTTTCGCCTTCCTTTATGAACTTACCTTTGTTTGATACTTTGATTCTGTGTTGGTGCTCGAAGATGAGGGTGTTTAGGTGGGCAGATATTTCCGCCCATTTGCACCCCCAGTTGGGGCTATAACCAGATCTTGGGGTGTTTAGCTCAAGGTGGTCCATTTCCGCCAAGGTACGCCTGATTGTGGCTGTGTCAGCAGTGTACTTGCATGATGCGAGATGTTAAGTTTTGTTGGTTAGTTCCGTTTTTAAATTTGCCTAGGTTCTGATGAGATCCAAAGTGAATGGGTCTGCGAATTCTGGGTTTGTGGCCTTATGTTTGACCCATTCATATATTTTGGGCAATTTTATGTTTTCTGTGTGTAGCTTTCTCCAGGGCGACGCCTGTGCGTGGGTTCAGGTTGGCGAGAGCTGCACCAAAACAAGTCGGTGGTCATAAAAATTGACTTTTTTGTTGAAAATTTGGAGATGTTTGATTGGTGGGATTGCGGAATGAGGATGTGATCAATGCAGCTCATTGATATGAGCACTCCCTCACATATATTAGGCCATGTCATGTGGGGAAGGAGTGGTGATCTGGGGGGGAGGGCATCCTGCAGGCCAAGGGATGCCTTCATTGCACGGAATTTGATATGCCCCAGTGGGTAACCCTGGGGTTAGGCCATCGGTACATGTCAGGGTTATCCCAACAGTTAAAATCGCCCAACAGGATGGTGTCTGGTGGGAGGGTGAGTGTTGGAATGGTTTCAATAAATTGTTTTCTCTCAGCTGTGGTGCACAGTGCATAGATGCATGCTATCAAGATTGTTTCCTCTTGGCATGTGATTGTTGCTACCAGGACGTGGCCGTGAAGGTATAATGAGGAGATTGTAATTTTTAATTTTTTTTATTTCAGATGAACACTCCACAGTGAGATGTCCGCACCAATTGTGATAATGAGACCCTGGCTGACCAGGATCCTTCTTCCCCCTGTAGACAGTGGATTTCTTGGATGACCAAGATATCTACAAGGGGTTTTTCGCAGGAAGTCCAGCTTTTTGGCTTGGGACATTTGAGCCCTGGCTCCCGTGATGTTTAGCATCCCTATTGACACTGAGGTGCCCATGGCGCCTCAGAAGTGGTTGGAAGGACCCTCTGGCCCTATCCCACCACGGCTCATTTTGGCCATGCTCCGCGTCTGTACTCCAACTCTTTCAGTAATATTGTCAGTTCCCTTGATCTGACCCAATTTTTCATGGGAATTGCAGTTTTTGGATTTGCATTATCTTTTCCCGCACGTGTCTCATGATGGTTCAATGTGGGGTGCTGATTGGGTTCTGTAATTTTGGGGTTCAAATTTGTAGAATTGTGCACCGCATTTTCATCCATATTGCGGCTGAATTGTTCCTCAATGTGTGCATGGTTGATGTAGCTTGGTGACTCAGTCAAGTTGCTGTGAAAATTTTCAACCTGGGCATATTGTTCTGATTGATTGGCTCAGTGTATATCTGAAATGTCCTCCCAAATTTGTCTGGGGTCAATAATAATTCCACATGTGCCGCCTCTTTGGCCGCTGCCCACTTGTGGGATTTTTGTGCCGCTTTGCATTGTTTGTTTGTAACTGGGTCCACGATGGAGTAAAGTCCATCTTTACCCCAGCGGAATGGGTGATGACCGTTGATCATTCTGGCGAAGTTTTCATTACTTTTGTCCATGGCTTCCTCACAGTAGTCTGCTTCCATTAATCCCTTCTTCATGGGGCATGCGTTTTCCTTTTGTCCTAATGAATCGCAGTGGTTGCATATAGGCAGTGCACGTTCCAGTGTAACTTAGAATGTGGATGACTGTCCCCCATCTGCATAGTGAAACTCTGCTTTGCAGGGGATTCTTGATAGGTCATCTTCAACTTTGGGGAGCGGGTTGATCACGGTGATAGCTTTGCCTGTGCACAGGGTTGGCATCAGGCAAAATCATTGTAGTTCAATTTTCACAATTTCTCCATAGGCTATGAGCCCTTTGCGGAGCTCCTCCTCAATTACCTTATGGGGAAGGTTGGTAGGGATTGAGTCAAAGAAGATGAACAAAGTTTTTGCTTTGTTCCATCTGGTGCGCGCGGTGCACACTATTCTTTTGCCCTCAGGAAGGGTAATTTTGATACAGACTTTTGCTGTGGCATCTGCTTCTTCAGCTGTTTTGAAACCAATACCAATCCAGCCATGGACCATGTTGTTGGTGGTGACATTACCGCGTGGGGGAAAAAGGAGGGCTGTGCCTCGCATGTTTTCTCCCACAGGGTTGGGGACTCATCCCCAAGGAAGAGTCAGAGCCAGTGTTCCACCTTTGAAAGGGGTTGGTTACACTGGATGTACATGTATTAATCTTGTTTTGTAGCAAATACCATAAACCTGGACGGTGTCTAAAATTGTGGTTCCTTGGCTGCTTGGGTTCCTGGTCCCCCTCCAGAGCGTTTCTTGCCCTTGTGTGCACCATTTTGCGCACCTCTTGATGCAACGCTTGCCCAGGTTGTATTAAAATTAAAATTGCCCATCTCTCCTGTGTGATTATCAAAAATTGCTGTTTAATCGAATTGTAGTAACTAAAGTGATTGTTACAGGAAAGAAGTGCAGCAATTCTTCCCCTTCAAGAATATTAACGGGTAATTATTGATGCAAGAGTAGCTATGAATAAGATGATCAAACTCCATTTTCAAAAATTGATTGAGTACTCATCTCTGTAATTCTAAGTGATAGCGTATGGCCCATCCCATATCAAATCTAATTTTTACCCTCAGGGTGCTATTTGATTGTGATAATATAGGACTAGGTCTGAAATCTCAAAGGCAGGTAAAAGTTGGTAAGCTGAGTTTGTGCTTACCCTTCCCTTGTAACCTTCTTGGATAAATTTGTCATTGCCTATGATTGATGATCTATTATCTTTTATTTAACCGAGGTAAGCTGACAAGGGGACAGATATTACTGAACTAAAACTGCAAAATCATAATAAAAACATAATGATTCAAATAAAACGCCCAAAATGGACGGATCAATTGAATTATACCTAACAAATATCCAACCAGGTGGGCAGCAAATACTGCTATCCCTCCATGGTGGACGGGGAGGGGGGATCAAGGGGCTCATCTTTGGCCACATCCATCTCATCCCAGGGTAGGGCGCGTGTTAAGGCAGATAGTAAGGGTGTGGGGGCTTTGGCGGTATGAGGTTTGATATTCTTGATGACTGGAACTTCCAAATAGTTGTCAGCCATCATAATGCCAACGATGTATTTGGCTAAAGCATCTTCAGCTTTGAGGTGGGCGTCTGGGAGTTTAACAAACGTGGCAATGTTGGTTCAGGTTATTTTTGCTTTTGGATTCCGTGCTACTGTTACCACGTTCTGGATGGCTTCAGTAACGTTTTTGTGTAAAGTTTTCATGTTAATCTTACTTTGTGCAGTAAGACTTTTGAGGATAACAGGAGATGGAATTCCTCCTGTGAGCGCAGCCACAGATTTGGCGGCAGCTTTGCAGAGCTGATGGCAATCTGGGTGGCAGCTGCTTCTACTGCAAGCTGGTGGTCGCTGTAGAACAGTTTAGCGTTAGGTTGTGGGGCATATTTTTTAGGCGGTAATTTTGCATCCCATTATGAATTACAGAACTACTCGACTTGCAATGACAGTTCCTCAATGACGTTACCTGATTCGTCAATTTTATCCAAATACTCCCATGGGTTTTGGTTGAATTGAATTGGGGAATCGGCGTATGGTTGAGGATTGGCTGGTTTTTGGATTTTGCCTGGGATTAAACTGGGGTCCAATCCTACGCTTGATTGAAAGAATCAAGTGTGGCCCTAGGGAAAGGTGGATGCTGATTGGTGGCTGCAGGTGCAGCTGCAGCTTCAGGCATTGGAGGAGGGAAAGGTAGGATCATACTCCATGTTGGAGTTGGTGTGGGGTGGGCGGCGGATTGGTGGGCGTTGGGCAAACTTTTGGCGTCAGTTGAAGTTTCTGAGTATGGACATTTGCATTTTGAGTGGTCTAACTTGAAACAGGATGGACAAATCGTCCATCTGCCCTCAACGCGGGCCCAGAATGGATGGTTGGGGGCAGATGGGATGGTGGCACAAGGTGGAATTGCCAAAGAAATTTTAGTGAATTTAGGGCTAAATGTGGCATATGCCTGAGGCCCAGCAAGGCGTGTGACCCCAATTGGGACAACAAATTGCAAGACGGGGTTGGCGCTGTAGGATGCCAAACCTTCCATCAGCTCCTGGTGGAGCACTTCAGGGGGAGGTGGGTGGGCAAACTAGCGAACTGGACCACCAAGGTGGTGTCCTCTGGGAGCTGGGTCCAAGTTGTTGGAAGGGGAATATTATTAAATATTAATGGCACCATTGCCACAATGGCTGCATCAGCTTCACAGGGGAAGCCAAGATCAAATTACCCCTTATAGGGGCGGAAGTCTATAAAACAGGCTGGTGTCATCACTGCCTGAGCCATTTTGATAATGGCTTGGTCATTGTAGGGGAAGAATTTCCCATATTTGACCCTAATACTGAAATGCATGTTGCTCTGGGGGAGCACCAGGGGGAAGTGGGGCACCACTTGGGTTTGGGCAAGATGGGCATCGAGATCCAAGGGATAAACGAATCATCCCAAGGGTTTGTAATGAATGGGCGAGCCAGTCTGAGCGCGTTTTCCTGTCAGATGGAAAATGGAGGGGGAGTTTTACCACTGCCCTATGCTGGGACAATCGGCGGGGGATCTGATGACATTGGAGCAAGACTTTGGTGTGCAATTAAGTGTTTGCTTTTAATTTACCAAATTAATTGCTCAGAAAGTTACGCCGAGCAGAGAGAGATTAAATCAAAGATCTATTATCTTCTGTGCTAATTTTCTATCACTTTCTCAGACTCTTTGGTATTATAACAGGTAACATCATGAGCTAATTAAGCTGGAATGTTGTATACACCTTCTGTATAAGGCCCTAAGAGAGAAAATTTAGTAATTTAATGGAAACTTATTTTGTAAGCCATCAATGTATTTTGGAGATATTACACTCAATGTAATAGATTGGTAGTGGCCATCCTGGATAATGAGACCAGCGTCACATTTTCTCATTCTACATTCCCACTAGTTGATGGGTTGTAAAGCGCTGAGAATAGTTGTTGAGTTAAAATGCTAATAGCTAAGATCCTCACAATTCGTGATTTAAATTTCTTTCCATTATAGCATAGTAGAACCTGCAAGCAGCTATGACTAATAAATATGTTTTGATACAAAAATAATAAGCAGTTACTTTAGCAGTCTGAACGGAAATGACATTTGCTTTGACCTACTTTGTAAAATGATCAATCCATATAAGGATATATTTACTACTTCCTGTGGATTCAGGTAATGGACCTATTTCATCTAAACTGATAATATGAAATGGCTGCTGAGAGGTCATGAGCTGATACTTGTACTTGGCCTTAAGCGGCGTCTGCTTTTTTACAGGTAATGCAAGCGTTTAAGACTTCCACTACAGAGCCCAAATTACTACCCAATAGTAGTAATCCTTGATCTAGTCATAGGTTTTCATAGTTTCTCCATGGCCTATGGTATTGTGGCTTCCATTCTAACTGTCACCCGTTCTGAAGGTCACAAGTAAGGTGTCATGATTTTAACCAGATGGAATCCTCCAATAATTTAGCGTTATTTGGAATAATATAACCAATCCTGGCAGAATGGTTTATTGGCTAGATTTCGTGTTATTTGGTTTGATTACTGTCTAGTTGCTCCCCAATTTGGGTTGAGCCAAAATTAGTATTCTGCCAAGTTTAGTATTCAGGTTCTAGTGGGGTCAATCAGTGGCCCTGAATTAGTAGAAGGATCACCGGTGACTAATAGCCAAGGATGATCTAATTGTATCAGTCAGCGGAATCAGTGTTTGACGACAACTACTATTGTAGTCAGTTGTGGGATTTCTGGTGGAAAGCTGATGTATTCGCTTCAAACATTTGCTACCTGTACTGATTATCCAATGTCAGTGGATCTGACAATTATGAGTTCGAGGCAGCCAAGGTTGTTTCTGGTGCCTCATTTATTATCACAATACGGTGAAAATAGCGTTGGCGAGATGCTGAGATATTCCAAGTCAAGCAAGCGACGGAAGTAGTTACTAGTGCATTATCAATTTGAAGGTCAGATACGAATTTGACATTTATTATTTATTTATATAGCTCACCAGCGACTTAAGGCAGAGAATGAGCCAAAACTAATTCAGACATCGGGAAGGATGGAGTGAGAGAGTCAACTTCAGGGAAGATATAATGTAGAAGAAGGAGTAGAAGAAGAAGAAGAAAAGTGGTTGGCTGGAATAACCAGCAGAAGAGCTGATAGTTTGGCAATGGGCGCAGTAGCCCTTTTGTAAATGGTATAAATACCTGGTACTTCCCTTTCAATAAACATCTCCCTTTGCCCAATCTCCTTTTATTATAAGTTTATACTTTAATTCGTTAGTTAGGGTTTAGGATAGGGGATCCCCAAAATGGTGCGGGTGACATGCCAAGGGGTTAGCCGGCGCTGCTAGCCCTGACGCCTAAGGTGAAATGGCAAGGGCTGACCAGTCTTCCTACTGGTTAGCCTGCCAACTAGCAGAGCCCAAGGTCATATTTCCGACATTGGTGCTCACTACAGGGGGCCTCTGCTGGTTGGTGCTTAAGTAGCTAAAGGTTGGTTAAGAGGTGGTGGTGATGCGCCACTGTAGTTTGGTTCCAGCGATTGTTGGTGGCGAGGAGGGGCAAGCCCTGAACACCCATTTCACACGCTGAGTTTGGAAGTAGGAGGATTACCATCTGGATAAGTGGGGGGAAATGCCGTGATATTAACCAGATGGAATCCTCCAATAATTTAGCGTTATTTGGAATAATATAACCAATCCTGGCAGAATGGTTTATTAACTGAATTTCAAGTTATTTGGTTTGATTGCTGGTTAGTTGCTCCCCAATTTGGGTTGAGCCAAAATTAGTATTCTGCCAAGTTTAGTATTTAGGTTCTAGTGGGGCCAATATGTGACCCTGAATTAGTAGAAGGATCACCGGTGACTAATAGCCAAGGATGATCTATTTTATCATTCAGCGGAATCAGTGTTTGATGCCAACTGCCATTATGGTCAGTTGTGGGATTTCTGGCGGAAAGTTGATGTATTCATTTCAAATGTTCGCTGCCTGTACTGATTATCCAATGTCAGTGGATCTGACAATTATAAGTTTGAGGCAGCTGAGGTTGTTTCCAGTGCCCCATTTATTATCAAGATAAGATGAGAATAGATGTCAGTGAGATGCCAATGTATTCTGAGTCAAGCAAGCGACCAAATAGTTTCTGGCGCATTATTATCAATTTGAAGGTCAAATAAGAATTTGATGTTTATTATTTATTTATATGGCTCACCGGTGACTTAAGGCTGAGGATGAGCCAAAACTAATTCAGACATTGAGAAGGATAGAGTGAAAGGGTCGATGCCAGGGAAGAGATAATGTAGAAGAAGAAGTAGAAGAAGAAGAGAAGTGGTTGGCTGGAAGAACCAGCAGAAGAGCTGATAGGTTGGCAATGGGCGCAGTAGCCCTTTTGTAAATAGTATAAATACTTGGCGCTTCCCAATCAATAAACATCTCCCTTTGCCTAATCTACCTTTTGTTATATGTTTATACTTCATTTTGTTAGTTAGGGTTTAGGCTAGGAAATCCTCAAAATGGCGCGGGTGACATTCCAGGGGTTAGCCGGCGCTGCTAGCCATGACGCCTAAAGAAAAACAGCAAGGGATGACCAGTCTTCATACTGGTTAGCATGCCAACTAGCAGAGCCCAAGGTCAAATTTCCGACATAAGGTAGCCATTCAATTCCAAATTTCTTGCAAGGTAATCCATTAAGAACCTTCATATTTCAATCAAGTAGTCTGATCATCTTCTGAACTGGTTCATCTTCATCCTTTCAATAGTCTGGCTTCATGAGTAGGTCATGTAGGCGTTCAGCTTTGCTATTGTCAAGACATAGTAGGGGCAGCCTTGTCAGTCCATCTAAATTCAGGTGTTTCATTCCAGCTCAGTGGATATTATTCAATTCATAAAGCTGAATCTTAAGAGCCCATCTGGATAGTATTTCATTCAGATCTTTAATGTTTTATAGCCACTTTAAGGAAGCGTGGTCTGTCACAACTATAGTTTCTGTACCATACAAAAGGGACAGAAATGTTTCACTGCCAGGAGCACAGCGATGCACTCTTTCTCTGTGACGCTATAATTTCTCTCAGCTTTAGAAAGCGTTTTGCTATAATATGACAAAGGGTGTCAATGCCATTCTCATCTAGTTGAGAAAGGATGGCACCTATGGTTAAGTTGAGGTTTTTATAAACAAGATAAATAGTTTCCCATAGTCTGGATGTTGTAAGATCAGTAGTCACTAAAATACTCTTCATTAATTTGAATGCAGTCCATTGCTTTAAATTCATATAAAAGGGATGTTTTTGGCAAGCAATTAGACAAGAGGTTCAGCAAGTTGAACAAAGTTATAGATAAATCAAGTGTTATATACCATCATTCCTAGAATGCCTGTATGTCTACAAGGCTCTTCAGCTCAGGCTTCTTGGATATTGCTTCAACATTATTGTAAAAATGTTAAGTTATTTACCACCTATATGGCATGACTTAAAAATTTCAGTTCCTGCCAGAAAAAGGTACATTTAGAAAGTTTTAGTTTGATGTGATTTTCTATCAGTCATTGGAACACTAACTTGAGGTGGTCTAGATGATCAGTGAAGGTTTTAGAAAAAAAACTTTATGTCATTTAGGTAAATTATTATACAGCTGAGTTAAAGATTTTGCAATATGTGATCCATCACTATTGAAATGAGGTAAGATGCATTACATAATCCCTGAGAAAACTGAATATGTTGTAATAATACTTTCACATAAATCAAAGCTCATTCTTCTTGAATTCAGGAAAAAGATCCAATTGCCAATAATTGCTGGCAAAGTCCATTGCGGAGAAGAAAGAGGAGCAAGAGAGTTGGGCCAGGGCATCATCAATCCTTGAATCAGTTAGCTGACTTTCTTAGTGAGGCTGTTTAGCTTTCTGTAATCCAAACTACCCTGATACCACCATTCTTCTTTTATATGAGTTTTAGCGGGGATGACCATGGACTCTGGGAGGGCACAAGTAAGCCAGCATCCATTAATTGCTTAATCTCAGTCCTAAAAAGCTCCTCTACCTTTGAATTCCTATATGGCTTCTATTGGATAGGGGTTGAATTTACAACGTTAACACTAAGTGTTCAGTCTTTCATGCAACCATAGTCCACATCTAAAGTAGAAAAAACATCCCTACAATCTTCAAGTAATTGGTGCACTTTCAAAAATTCCCCCATATTTAACTTAAGGATTTTGGAATTAAAGGATAGCGCATATTAATTTATCAGTTTTGGATTTTAGGACTTTAATAAGACCGTTGGTGCGTTTTAGGCCTAAATTCCAACAAAATGGGATTAAACCACTGATAAAAATTTAGATAAATGAACCCTAAAAACTAGAAAATTGTGTTCTATTAGTTTTACTAGTTGCTGTGAGGGATAAGAAACGAAAACCCTTTATAGTCAATAATTAGTAAATAAGTTGCCGAGGCTCAAAGTTCAGATTGCTTAGTAAAATATGAATCTAGAAAATATTGAGATTCGACCTATTGGATTGGTCAAGCCTCACCTCACATTTAGGGTTCAGTCAATTGTTGATAAATAACATTGACCTATGAGGTAAGGTTTTGATGTATTTTACCCAATTATTTGATGAAAAAATTTTTGTGCCTGGCGAAACCCCCTCTAAACCTATAAGAGGGGCCAGTCTCCGCAGTGTTTGTTGTATTATCTGTGTAGTATGAAGGGGAGGGACCTCATAAGGAATCCCCAGATTTAGCCAACGATTCAGAGCAATCCAACTGCCCAAATGTGGGTTATTTTCCTGAGTGATGATAGATGTGTTACCCTGATTCAAGGGGTTCCACTGATAATTGGCCAGGATCTTTTGGCCAATTTTGTCCGAATTATGAGCCAAAAAATTCTTACTACAATATCAGACTTGTAATTGTCCAACATCACCCCCTTCAAGAGTGTTAGGGGAAGAGTAAGGGCGTAAGAATCGGCCATGGACACAGTTAATGGTAACTCTGTTAGCCAGGGATTTTATAGAGTACTCATCCCCTTGCTTATAAGTGATGACAAAAGGGCCTTCCCAGATAGACCCAAGTTTCTCACTTCTGGGAGTGATACAATTATGGTAGTATAGTACCAAGTCTGACACTTAGAAGGTAGGTAGAGTGGCCGGATATTGTTAGCTGCTTGATCCTCTTTGATGACCATCTTTGCCAAGTTGGTCATCACTTATGATTGCGACTGGATGATGTGCTGGGCTAACTTCTTCACAGCTTTCTCAGGATCAGTCTTATCATAGAAGATATCTTTTTATAGTAAATCTGGCACCCCAGGTTCTCACCCATACAATAAATGGAATGGCAACATTTTAAGGATCTAGTGATAGCTGATACAGTAAGCCAAGAGAGCACTGGGTAAGTAAAGGTCCCAGTGAAGAGGGTCAGAAGTGGCCATTTTGCTTAAAATAGAGACCAGTGTTCATCGGCTTTTTCCACAGTACCATTGGTTGAGAGGTTGTAGGGGACAGAAAAAGCTTTTGCATGCCCATGGAGGTAGCAAGGATCTTCACCACTCAGAAGGTAAAGTTTTTCCCATTGTCACTGGCAGGACCTGAGGACAATAATGGCGAGAAAGTATATATTTATTAAGGACGAGGCTGTGGCTTTAGAAGTTTGAGCAGGAAGAGCCACATCTTCAACCAATTTGGTAAAATGATCATTACCAACTAAGATATAAATATTGCCACCAGTGGTCTGAGGTAGAGGGCCAACCACACCTAGACTTATGGCGTTAAAGGGTTGTTGAGGCGTAGTGGGTTGATACTAATACATGGTCTTGTAGATGGATTGCTTCTTGCAGATCAGACATGCATCCAGGACTTCAGTTATTGTCTATATGATGCCCTCCAAGTAGATCGCTCTTTAACCCACTCATAGGGATTTCATACTATGTTATGACCTAGAAGGGTATGAAACTCCAAAATCACGAGTACTCGCTCTGATGGTCTGTATAGGGAAACCAATTCACCCCTATTTTTATATAACTTTCTGTTCTCCACTTTTGTGTTGGGGGAATGTCATGCTAGCGTCTTTTGTACAGCTTCATCTTCATCAGCCCATGCGTCAAGAGTCAATAGGAGGTCATGCAACTCTCTGCTTCGCTATTGTCAAGGTGAAGGACAGGCAGCCATGTCAACCCATCAACGTTCATATGGCGCGTCCCAGCTCGATGCTCTTTGGTCATATCGTAGTGTTGGAGCTTAAGAGCCCAGCGAGCCAACCGCCCAATGGGATCTTTAATATTCTGAAACCATTTCAAGGTTGCGTGGTCAGTAATTACTTTGATTGATGTCTCATATAGAAAAGGGCAGTAGCATTTGACAGCGAGCAGGACAGCTAGGCACTCCTTCTCAGTGACGCTATAGTTTTGCTCAGCTTTTTATTAAACATTTTACTAAAGTAAGACATGGGATGATTGACCCCGTTTTATCCAACTGAGCCAAAATAGCTCCAATGGCGTAAACAGAGGCAATCATGAACAACGTGAAGGCCTTGCCATAATAAGGGTGGCAGAGTATACGCCTTTTTTGAAATATCTCCTTCAGGGTTACAAACGCGGCCTTTTGTTCAGCGCCCCAATAGAAGGGGGTGTTCTTATACAGGAGGCGGACAAGGAGCTCTGACCTGGCAAATCTTGGGATAAATTGATATAGTACCCCATCATGCCCAAGAAAGCTTGTATGTCACGAAGGGTTTAGGCATTGGCATCTTGGATATTGCTTCAACCTTATCCTGTAGAGGTTGTATCCCACCTTGAGAGATGGCATGCCCAAGAAAATCCAGCTTCTTCTGAAAGAAAGTACAATTGGAGGGCTTTAGTTTGATGTTAGATTCCTGCAAGCGTTGAAACACCTCCTTTAGGTGCGTGGGATGATCGTTGAATGTCTTAGAGTAGAGTGTTGTCATCAAAGTAGAAAATCAAACAGCACAGCTTAAGTTCCTGTAGAATGTGATCCATAGCCCGCTGAAAAGTAGCAGGCGCGTTACACAACCCCTGAGGTAGCCAAGTGGGTTGGAACAAACCCTCGCTGCAGATAAGGGCGCACTTCTTCTGATTCTGTGGAGAAAGGTCCATCTGCCAATGCACGCTAGCCAAGTTCATGGCGAAGAATTTAGACCCAGAGAGTTGGGCCAGAGCATCATCATTGCGGGGAATAGGGTAGTTATCTTTCTTAGTGAGGTTGTTCAGCCTATGGCAGTCCATCACTACCAAATGACCTCCATTTTCTTCTTTATCAATAGGAGTGGGGGTGACCAAGGGCTCTGGGAAGGCACCAACAACCCAGCATCCAGAAGCCATTTGAGCTCCTCAACATCTGTAGCTCCTCAACTTTTGATTTATGGTAGGGTTTGGAGCAGAGAGGCTGAACATCACCAACGTCAACGGTACGAGTCCAACCCTTCATGTGCCCATACTTAGTGTTAGATTTAGAGAAAATATCCTTGTAGGCCTAGAGCAGGGTGTGGACTTTTTCCAGCTCATCTGGAGTTAGCTCATTGGAGATATGAACGGAAGGTAGGGTACATATGGACTGGTCGGCTGGTAAACCCATATCAGCCATATATCCAATACAGTGGACTTGCTTTATTTCCTCAAAAGGAATCATTATGTCTCTTCCGATCTCCTGATGCTTTTTTACCTCCATATCTTTCTTGGTGAGATTACTAAACAGAAGGTTGATGGGTCGTTGATAGGCAGGGTCTAACACACCTGTCAAAACTCAGGGCTCCAAAGGACTAACTCCGTCAATACTAATTAGGTGCAGAGGGCAGTTATGTGTGATCTATAAGGTAATCTTTATGTCAAATACCCTTTGTTCACCGCCTTGATGACCACTTCTTCAGAAGCATAGAAAGGACTACCTTCTAGGGCATCCACTGATTGAGGCAACAGTTTGTTATGTCTTTCTGCTGTGGTTAATGTAGGGATAAAATGTAAGAGGGATACTCAATTGTGCAAACAGAATCCATTTTATTAAGCTCCTTAATAGTCAAAATCAGTGGAACCTTATAGTTAAGCAGGGAGAGATAGCCCTGCTTCATGTTAATAATCCCTTCATACTCGAGCATGAACTGGGTACCAATGAGTAGATCATAGGTATTGTTAGTCAGGGCCACAGCTGGTTCTGACAAGTTGAGCTTCCCAAAATGGATGGGTAAGTAGAGTACGCCTCAATGGCGCATGTGTTATTTGAACCTGAAGTCCCAAACTCTTGCGTATAGTCAAGGTCAGGGGCCAACTTAATTTTTTTCATGAGTTTGGATTAAACAACGTTCACGGGGGACCCAGTGTCAAGGATAGCCCTAACACGCACTCTATTAACAACAACCTCCTCTTTAGTTAAAGTTTCACCCAAGTTGGGGGAGAGCGAGGATCTACTATAGACGAAGATTAGAGGCAAGTTTATTAGCAGTTTGAGGGTATTTTTCTTGAATTGACTGAAGAGTATGAACACACTGGGTAAATCGGATAAATGAGACTATGAGCTGTTCAGAGTCATTGGCAGTGTCAATAATCTCCAGACCCCTCAACACTTGCCTGAGATAAGTTTGTTGGAGGATCTTAGACCAATACTCTCTCTCAAGGTTTAATGGTCGGGTACCTCCACTTCACTTGGGGCTCCTAGAACATAATAACCCATATCTTCACCACCCCCTTCAGATTCGTCATTAGAGGGGTTATTGATGCACGTTAGGGAGCCCATAGGAGATGAGGTAGGTTCAGAGCTTCCCTTATGGCAGGATAGGTCCTAGGGTTGTTCCTCAACCTTATTTACTTTTATGGGAGGCGTTAGAATTGTCACAGCTCAATTTTCAACCTTCAAAGTAGGGGGTTTGTGCAGCCTCATGGAGACAGGTTTCATACTAGAGTTAGCTGAATGAGAGGTCAAGGGAGATAGCGTTGTGGAGTTGGATGATTTAATTACATCAGCCTTGGGTTGATCAGTTGTAAAGATCTTTGGTGAAACAGGTAGTTTAGCTTTTATGTCCTGGTCAATTAACCCAATAATAGTATGGGCGATTGGTACACAAGAAAGGGGTTTAGGCTGAAGAGCAGGCTTTGAAACCACTTGGGATGGACGCTATGAAGAAAACAATTGGCAAGGTAGGTACGACTGCTTTCATCAATTGAGCTTTTCAAGCTGAAAATGAAGAGGAGCACTTCCCCATCACAGCCATTACCATATGCTTATCGTTATGGAAAGAAGAAGCAGTTTGTGATGGAAACTCTGTAGGAGCATGTTTCCAGAGGAAAGCCATAGTAGGGGCTAACCTAGTCAGCGCAGTTGTTTGGCTCAGAGATCCTTTCATAAGGGTCAAATTCTTAAATCTCAGCCACCCCTAGCAAGGCTTCCTTAATTTCTCATAAATTTTCAATTAGCGCTATACAGAAGAGAGATGCATTGCCAAGGAGGGATGGGACGCCAAGCCAGCTAAGATAGCCGATATACCATCTAGAGATAGTATTTTAGCAAGCAATAAAAGTTGATCTTTAGTGTAAAAGCGTTCAGCAAAAGAAGCTATGGATTCACCATGTTGCAGGCTAAGGCACATAAAGGCCTGTTTTTGCCTAATCAAACTTTTTAGTGAGCCAAATTCCTCAGTGATGCTTGCTTCACCTTCGCCAAGGTGCTGAGGGTGGTTATGTGCGAAACCATTATCTCTTGAGCGCCACAAATCAAGCATGGAAGGAGGTATTTGATTTTAAAATGGTTATTGCCCCTTCCATAGCAACTTCATACATAAAGAGTAAAGTAGTAACACCTCCCTCCCCAGGGTAAACTTGTCCCCAAAAGGGGGTTTATGAATACCAGGGGAGGCCCTATAAAGGCCTTGTAATGAGTGCTGCTCAAGACTTTTGAGGCGAGACAAAGTACTGGTTAGTTGGTTCTCTAAAGCTGCTAACCTTGGTTCCTGCATAGTTGTCATTTTTTTAAACAGAATTTTGGTGGTATACAGGGTCCCCCATAGTGAGCACCACTTGTTGGATTTTAGGGCTTTATTAAGCTCACTGGTGCGTTTTAGGCCTAAATTCCAACAAAATGGGATTAAACCACTGATAAAAATAAAGATAAATAAACCCTAAAAACTAGAAAATTGTGTTTTTTAGTTTTACTAGTTGCTGCGAGGGATAAGAAACAAAAACCCTTTTTAGTCAATAATTAGTAAATAAATTGTCAAAGCTCAAAGTTCAGATTTCTTAGTAAAATATGAATTTAGAAAATATTGGGATTTGACCTATTGGATTGGTCAAGACTCACCTCGCATTTAGGGATCAGTCAATTGTTATAAAAACATTGACCTATGAGGTAAGGTTTTGATGCATTTTACCCAATTATTTTATGAGAAAATTTTTGCACCTGACGAAACCCACTCCAACCCTAAAAGAGGGGCCAGTCTCCGCAGTTTTTGTTGTATTATCTGTGTAGTATGAAGGGGAGGGACCTCAGAAGGAAGCCCCAGATTTAGCCAACGATTCAGAGCAATCCAACTGCCCAAATGTGGGTTATTTGCCTGAGTGATAATAGATGTGTTACTTTGATTCAAGGGGTTCCACTGATAATTGGCCAGGATCTTTTGGCCAATTTTGTCCGAATTATGAGCCAAAACACTCTTACTATAATATTTACTTGTAATTGTCTGAAATTTGGCAAGTAGCTCAAAATCAAGGTGAGTACTAATAAAATGTACCTTGTCAATTTCATAAATGAAATTAATTACCCTTACCAATTTATTGAAGCTTCTTGGGTAGAACAGCTTTGTTGGTTAAGTTTCCAAGTAATAGCTCAATAGGCCGCTGATAAGCTAAATAGAGGGCTCCAGGCAAAGCTCTTGGTTCAACCCTACTTACTACATTGATGCTAGTGATATGAAGAAAGTATTTAGGGGTATATTCAGGGATATGTTGATGGGAACCACTCTTTGTTCCCCTGGTTTAATTTTACCTCCTCAGTGGCATAAAATGATATGCCCTCTTCTACGTCTACTGAGTTGGGTATCTTTTTTGTGTTTCTTTCTAAAGGCAAACTATTGCAAAGGTAATGTGAAATTAGAGTACTCAACCAGAAAAGAGTAATCTTTCGTGGTGGAGTCTTTATTATCCAGTACAAGGTAACTTCAAAGTTGAAAAGTGATAAGTATCCTTCTTTCAGGCTGATAACTCCTTCATATTTTATCATAATATGAATCCTAATGAGGATATCATATTGACTGTTGTATAAGGCAACAGTGGGTGCTGAAAATACTAATTTGTCAACTTTGATTGGCAATAATGACTATTCATTTATCTCCTTGGTGCTGTTTAATCATCTTTACTATAGTCTTATAATATTTAAGGTCTGGGGCGAGATTGATATTCTTGATTATTAGGGAAGACACAACACCAATAGGTGAGCCCATATACAATAAAGCCATAACTCAGTCCTTTTAAATTAAACTTCTACTTTGGTACTTGTTCCTCCAAACTTTGTGGGAGGGCCACCACCTTCTTGAGGCGGAGTCACATTGAGTTTCCAGGCGGTCTCAGGATACTTCTTATTAATCTAGAAAATGTGAACTCTCAATATGGATTGGATTACAGGGAAAGGTACTGATCAGCATCGCTGGTTGTATCAATTATCCTGGGACACTTGATAACCTGACTGAGGTAAGTGCCTATAGGAACCTGAGCGTCATTAATATTCTTAAAGCTCAAATGGTCAGGGATGGAGCGCTCAGAGAATGAACCTAAAAAATAATAACCTGTGTCCTCGTGACACCCTTCAGAGTTGTCATTGGGTTAATTTTCAATTTAGGCGAGATAAATGATTGGCAATGTTTCACTTTCAGGTACTTTGGGTCAGTCAGCATTAAAGGTACCTGAATTTAATCTGACCTCCTTTTTCTCTGCTCAGCAACGGCATGGTTCTTCTTGAAGCACATATCCACAATATGGTTATACTTCTTGTAGTATTTGCATCTTGTCTTCTTCTCCTTCTTATATTTTTCTTTCTTTATGGTATACGCTCTGGGTTTTGTTGGAGCCTTTCATGAGGTATCTAGCTTCTGTATGTCAACTACATCGAGAAGGTCTTCTTTAATGTCTAAGACAGAAATGAAGCTTCGTTTGATGGACGTGACATGCTTGACAAGATTAAAATTAATATGTAAGACTTCAACGACAGCGGCTACAGCATCTTCCAGAGTAAGCATCTTTGAGGTCAAAAGCATTTGGGCCACTATATAAAATTGGTCAGCAAAGTTTGTAAAGGTTTCGTCTTGGCATAGCACAATTCACATGAAGGCCTGTTTCTTCATACTCAGGCTCTTCTTAGACTTGAATTCCTTGATGAGCGCTTCCTTCAACTCTCTCCAGGTATTCAGGTCATCCATGTGAGGCACCATAACCTCTCGAGCAATACATCTCAAATAAAAATTATTTTTAAACATTTAACGATCAGTAGTTCCTTCCATTGCATCTTCATAGATGTAGAGGAAAGATTTAATACTTCCTTCACCAGATGTAAACTTGTCTCTATACGTAGACTTGAAGGTAGTAGTCTCCAATCCAGTAATGATGTGTACTCCAGGAGATTTGGATTTGGTAATTTTGGTTTTCATGTCAATCTGTTCAACTTGACGTTTGAGTTAGCATATCTGGTCCTGTAGAAGATTAAGATGAGCTTCATTTCCTTTAGGATAAGTCTTGGCGTAACATCCAGCAGATTGATTCTTCTTTAAAGATGAACTCTATCATTTTCCAAGTTCTCAATGAGGATGTCTTGATCTTGAATCTGTAAGCGAGCAGATGAGTGGTAAATTTTCTAAAGCTTGTTCTCATCACCCTAAACTCTAATGCGCCAATTCAAGTCCCCTCATATCCTTGCATTTAGTGCTCTGAGGAGGCTTGTCAGTTTTGGCTTTTAACTCTTCTTGAGAGTATTCCATCGTTTCTAAGCTATATTTAGGTGACATTATAATTGGGTAATGTCTCTGAACTGGGGCACATGCCTCTCAAGTTGCTCTCTAATTTGCTAAAATCGCTATGTAATGTAAAAAGTAGAAGCCTGAGTTGCACGTAATACTAGGTTCTATCTGACATAGGCTACTTAAGAAACGATATCTTGGGACACGTTTAGGTCTCATAGGTTTGATGGGACTTTAGATCATCGATTTGGCATAGGGCTTTCTCTAACCAAGCCTTAAGGAGGGAAATCTGTTCTTCTCTTGTTGATGGCTAAAAGAAGATCTGGCTGCCATTTTGCCATGGGTTTTTATATCTTGTCTTTGGAGCTCTTAAGTGAAGGCATCAAGTAATCGCTTGGTATTTATGTTTGACTCCAAAGTGTCCTATCAGAGAGGCTTTAAACCTTCTTTTACATGCTTGATAAACACCGGAATCAATTTTCCCTATTTTATTATGGATCTAAATATGTAAGAATAGTTCACTTTAAAAGTTGGTGGAAAACCTTGTACTTTGTGATGCTAAATTATATACCTTATCGTAGGCCACCCATAAGCCACTTGAGTATTGAATGATGATGTAGTTCCTCAATATGGAATTCTAGTAAATGCACAATATGATAAAGCGTTGGGTGTATAAATTACTGTAATGGTCAAGTTTGACTCAATCATTGCATTCTGACTCAGATTCGAATTTTCTGAATCTGAGTTGGATCCCTTTTAAATTACTTTTGGTTCAGTTGTTTTAGGCAATGGGTTGTGCCTTGCCCAAGTTGTAGATTAGCTTGTGCAAGCCTAATCAATAGCTTGGGTGAGGTCCCCAAAATGCTGCCTTTATAAGGCGCGCCTGACCAATCCAAAGTTCCCTTTGGAATTCTTACCCTAGCATCTCCCTTTCCTGAGGAGCTTTGTCAGTTGCTCCCCAGATGAGCTCTGGTCAGTGGGTCGTTTTATTATCCTGAATAAAATAAATGTTGCTTCAGGGTCTGCATACATTGCTTAACTGTTAGTCTTTTCCCCTGTCAAGGAGTTTTTGAGTAGGTTGGTTTTAACCAACACCCCCTAGAGGACTTGGCATAACCAACCAATAGTAGGTGAATGTTTGGTGCTGTCAGTGCCCCAAACCTCTCCCTACTCAGTTAGGCTGCTTTGGTTGGTCATTGTGCGCTGGAGTATTCTTCAAATATATTCAGTTGGGACTGGGGTTTTTTCATCTGTTACATTATTCTGAAGTCATTGTGCGCTGCATGCTGCCAATCACCAGTTTGGTCTGAGCTCAGTGGTCACTAGGTCCCAGTTGTTGAGGAACCAGCACCGGTGGGAGCCAGTGCTGATGGCAACCCTGATTATGAAGTGAATTTCAGTACAATATTCCCAATGGGGCCTCCTGCTCACCAGGGCTTTGCCGGCACTGAGGGTACCTGTCCCGGTAAGACTCCCACACGTGGATGGTCTGCCCAGAAAGGGGTCAGAAGTCCAGCTGTGCTGAACTGCACACCCCTCTTGCGTTTCCTTGGTGAAAACACCTTTCCAATTGGATTGGGAAGACCATCGCCAATAGGAGCTTGGGAGGGTGGGGGGCGCAATGCAGCCAAGTGCTGGGCATGCGGCTTTGGGCTGGGGCCATTCAGCCACACTGAACCACACATCCCTCTTGCGTTTCCTTGGCGATGGCCTTCCCTGTCAGGATGAGAAGGCCATCGTCAATGGGAGCCTGGGAGCGGGCGCGAAATTGCCACGTGCTGGGCGTGCAAGCTCGTGACAGGTGGGCTGATTCCAGCAGCCCAGTCCCAATTTGCTCTTGCCATTTGTCATTTCCTTGAGAGGCCTAGAGTTTATCTAGGCTAATTTTACTGGGTCTTGAGGCAACTCGCCCCAGGAAGCCTTCATCATGGCAGCCTTCCACTGTGGGGCCCCTTTTCAGGGAGGGGTCCTCCTCTAAGTGGGGGTGATGTAACAGTCAAGTTTGATTTGATCATTGCATTCTAACTTGGATTCAAATTTTTTGAATCTGAGACGGATTACTTTTATATTACTTTTGGTTCAGTTGTTTCAGACGCTGGGTTGTGCCTCGCCCAAGTTGTAGATTAGGCTTGTGCGAGCCTAAACAATAACTTGGGTGAGGTCCTTGAAGTGCTGCTTTCTTAAGGTGCACCTGCCCATTATGAAGTTCACTTCAGAATTCTTACCCTAGCATTTCCCTTTCCTGGGGAGCTTTGTCTGTTGCTCCCCAGATGAGCTCTGGTCAGTGGGTCGTTTTATTATCCTGAATAAAATAAATGTTGCTTCAGGGTCTGCATACCTTGCTTAACTGTTAATCTTTTCCCCTGTCAAGGAGTTTTTGAGTAGTTTTTGGACCAACTTCCCCTAGAGTACTTGGCATAACCAACCAATCGTGGGTGAATGTTTGGTGCTGTTGGTGCCACAAACCTCTCCCTATTTGGTTAGGCTACCTCAGCTGGTCGTTGTGCGCCGGAGTTTTATTTATATATGGCGGTTGGAACTGAGGTTTTCTGCCCATTAAATTATTCTAAAGTCATTGTGCGCTGCATGCTGCCGATCCCCAGTTTGGTTTAACCTCAGTGGTCACCTGGTCCCAGTTGCAAAGGAACCAGCACTGGTGGGAGCCAGTGACTGATGGCCAACCCTGGATCTGATAGTGAACGTCAGTTCAATTTTCTGGTGGGGCCTCCCACTCACCAGGGATTTGGCAGCACCAAGGGGACCTGTCCCAGCAGGGCTCCAACACGCGGATGGTCTGCCCAGAAAGGGGTCAGAATTCCAGCTGTGCTGCACTGCACACCCCTCTTGCGTTTCCTTGGTGAAAACACCTTTCCAATTGGATTGGGAAAACCATCGCCAATAGGAGCTTGGGAGGGTGGGGGCGCAATGCAGCCAAGTGCTGGGCGTGTGGCCTCGGGCTGGGGCCATTCAGCTGCGCTGGACTGCGCGCCCCTCTTGCATTTCCTTAGCAAAAGCGCCTTCCCAGTCAGGATAGGAAAACCATTTCCAATGGGAGCTCACGAGGGGGGGCACAACACAGCCAAGTGCTGTGCGTGCGGCCTTGGGCTAGGTGGGCTGATTCCAGTAGCCCAGTCCCAATTTGCTCTCATCATTTTTCATTTCCTCGAGGGGCCTGGAGTTTATCCAGGCTAATTTTCCTGGGGCTCGAGGTAACTCATCCCTGGAAGCCCTCATCATGGCAGCCTTCCACTGTGGGGCCCCTTTTTGGGGAGGGGTCCTCCTCTAAGTGGGGGGTGATGTAACAGTTGAGTTTGACTCAATCATTGCATTCTGACTTGGATTCAGATTTTCTGAATCTGAGTTGGATCGCTTTTAAATTTATTTTTAGTTCAGTCATTTTAGGCGCTGGGTTGTGCCACACCTGAGTTGAAGATCAGGCTTGTGCAAGCCTAATCAATAGCTTGGGTGAGGTCCCCAAAATGCTGCCTTTATAAGGCGCGCCTGACCAATCCAAAGTTCCCTTTGGAATTCTTACCCTAGCATTTCCCTTTCCTGGGGAGCTTTGTCAGTTGCTCCCCAGATGAGCTCTGGTCAGTGGGTCGTTTTATTATCCTGAATAAAATAAATGTTGCTTCAGGGTCTGCATACCTTGCTTAACTGTTAGTCTTTTCCCCTGTCAAGGAGTTTTTGAGTAGGTTGTTTTGGACCAACTCCCCTAAGGGACTTGGAATAACTAACCAATAGTGGGTGAATGTTTGGTGCCGTCAGTGCCCCAAACCTCTCCCTACTTGGTTAGGCTGTTTTGGTTGGCCGTCATGCGCCAGAATGATTATTTAAATATATGGCGGTCAGAACTGGGGTTTTTCCATCCGTTACTATCACAAAATATAATGAGATAGATTCACATGTGATCATAACTTTTTTGGAGGAGTACTAGATTCATACAGGTTCATGAGAGATCTATTCGTGGCGCATGCTCTTACATAGCTGCCTCCTTTTCCTATATTAATTACTCTACAATGTGACTCTATAAATTTTTTGTTGGAGACCCAAGTAGGACGATGATATTTGGGAATCACAAGGATTCTTGATCTTTTTTTAAAACTGATGATGGGTTGACTTAACAATTGATCATCTTCTTCACTGTTTCTGTTATGCGCCCAGTGGTAATACTATCAATCAGGTTATCTTCCATGGTGTGATTACCTTGTTGCAGATATTGTTAAGCACGGCTGAGCTCCATGTTGTGAGCATCAGCCTGTGGGGATTCCATTTTTTGCTTGAAGGTGATATGACAAAGAAGCCCGTCAGTCAATATTTGAGGCTGACTAATTCTCGTGAGAGGTATAGCTATTAAAAAAAGGGTGCTAATGAACCACTTATGTCTTGTCAGCTAGAGTATCTGTCCTATGGTTAGTATGGTGAAATGAACGAATGGAGTCATTTATAAGACGAGATATAGAATCAACAATGAAAATTTTTTTATAGTTTAAGTTAGGGGATTTCATATATGTCAAAATTGACAATATAACCCCAAAAAAGGAAAAGGAAAGATAATATTAGATGTGATGACATCTGGTAGAGAGGCTCAAGGTAAGGCAACACATTACAGATAGTATAATGCCTTTTTATCATGTGCTTATAAGGCAAAAGTAGTGAGGTGAATACTCAGGTCATATGAGACTGGGGGGTAATTTTTGTTTATCATTTAGCAGTCTCTCGATTCTTACCCTTTTTGGGTTCACTTTAATTTGCTTCCATGGGTGCCACTTTGAGCAGATGTTACCTAACCTTCTGATGATCCATCATTCTAAAGAGGCAGGAATTCATCTTGAGGCATCATCAGCTTGATCTGGTCCGTCAGAGTTTCTTAGAGTCATATAAAGCTGTACTGACTATCATTTACTCAGTATTTTATCAAGGTAATTGATTTAACCCCCTTCTTGGGTCTAGGTGACAATATATCTGAGGGCTCTAAAAAAGACAATATTCTTTTCAAATGTCTGATATCAGAATATCTGACACTGTATGATCCGCCTTCTAACCCATTCAATTGATATCTGAATTAATTCCTATGATTACGCCAAATCCACAAATTGGAACTAAAAATATTATTTGGAGTGCTCCAAATTGATCCGGAAACTTACCACGCCTCTGACTAAACTTGTGAGATCTTATGTTTCCAATCATTATTGCTGGATTTTTGTGCACTCTGCAAATACCTGAAACTTTATTTGCCCTGCCAATCTGTCACCAATTCAGCGCAATCCATCCATTGTATGTCCTTTTACTATTATGATCTGATCTCATCTAACCACCAATAACTTTGTAACCTGGATGAGTCATCACACTTCCTGCCTCACCTGCTCCTAGGGTTGACTGAGCAAGGCCTGCAATTGCCCCCATTTCAGTCCTTTGGCTGGTTATGTGGGATGTTGCAGATCCAGACATAATAGATTTTAGTGATTCTTGCTCTAGAGAAGAGGAGCAAGCAGCAGACATCTCAGAAGAATTAATGACCCAAATCCATATAGACAATGGTGCACAAGGTTCAAATAAAGTTTTTAAAATGTAAATACAATCCAAGAATAATGGATCAACAAGTCAAAGGTCTTATAGTAAAATGAGGTGAAAACTAGTGAAGGCCAATCCAAACAGGTCAGATTAATATGCAAGAACTTTATTATAAAAACAAGTTCAAAAACTACTATTGGAATACTTAAAGACGTCAGATTAACCCACTATACTTTTTATTTAGAAAAGACTAAAAATTGTTTTAGATAATATGAAATCATTGGATCAAATTGTAAAACTTTTTGTTGGGCCATCACCCTATAACTATAAATATGTCCATATCACCAATTATACAACTCAAAATTCGAAGTTTAATTAATTTAGTTATGGCATCAAACACAATAAACTACTATAGAACTACCGGGAAGCACTTTTAGACGTTCTGAGCGAATTAGAAACATCCAAAAATTATCCCTGTCACAGGGCATGGGGTACAGAAAAACTAAGGTAGCTAATTTTTTAAAATCAATTCTTGTTTTACAAGCCAATTTTCTATTCAGTTTTCACCAAGATTGAAACCAGTTCATTTAATATTAGTGTTCCTAAAGCCTTAATTAAAATAATAAACCTCAAAGCGTGGTTAGCTGAGCGGGTAAAATTGCTTCCACCCCTAGTGCAGGTTTTGAGTTCAAACCTGAACTGGCTATAAAACATTCTCAGTGTGTAATATTTGTCCCAGGGTCGACCAACCTCAAATAATTTAAAAATAATAAACCTCAGTTATTATTTTTAATAAACAACTATATCTATTGCAGCGTGTTTCATGTTGTGGTTATTACTTTTGAATCAAAATGGGGTTAAATCAAGGAAAAGTTAACACAGGAGTACCAAGTTTACATAGGAAGGTTGTACCAATCCCCATAGGCTTGAGAATATTGCGTTGGTGTTCAAGAGTACACAAAATATGAGTCTTTCATATGGTCTGCTGAAGTGCATATGCCTTCCTGTTCCTGAGCAATTGATTCTGATATCAACAATTAAATAGCTGGTGTTCACTATAGGGGGAAGCACCATGTGAGATATAATGGAGAGAGCACACTAAATTGATTTTTGAGTACACTACTAACTTTATGAAGGTGAAAATAAGCGCAGGATTACGCTCTGGGAGGTGAGAGCTCCTATCTGCTGCTAAGAATGACTAAATTGAGTATAAATTGGTGGCTCAAAGAAAGAAGTAGTATAGCTAATAGCATACATGGATTGGGTATTGTTCACTGCAAGTTATGCCCAAGCTGCTGCAACACCTTTTATCATACGCAATACACTAACAGATCATCTTGAGGCATATGTGAAGACTTTGGGAGCTAGATCTCAGCACTGGAGCAAGAGAACAACCTGAACATTGAGGCAATAAAAGGCCAGGGAGAGAAGCTTAATTACAACATCAATTCCTATACGCTCTAGACAAGGATATTAGCAACTTGAAAGAATAACAGCACCTCCTCCCACCAATTACTGTCATTTTCACAGAGGAAGCCTCAAGCTTTAATAATTAATACTTATACCAATAATGGTGCGATCTATAGGTCCATTTAAAGAACCAAACTTCAGCCATATTTTAAAATTTGTATACTCCAGGAGAAGAAATCATTACTAGCTTCCTACACATGTATGAGAATAACTTGGACGGTGCCAGAGATAGAAAAAAGCACGCCATATTTAAGGGTATATGATTCATGATGCCTAAAAGTGTTGAGCGCAATATTGAAGCCACTATTTACCTGTCCTAAGTTAAGCTTTCCTTCTATATTAATTTATAAGTGCTTAGGATGTACAGTACATGAATCCGGACTTTCCCCTTATGCAAGTGGACAGAATAAAGAAGTTACCAATATTTGGTGAGGTATTTTTCTAAAGTCCCAGCAGCTCTGTATACTGGCAGTTTGGATCTCCTACACTCAAATACTTTACTAGCTCACTTGAAAACTATTCAAAACTGATGCTCAAATGAAGATTATATGAGTTCAGCCCATAACTTAAAGTAATTAATGAGGCACTGCTTGACGTGCAAGGAAACTAAAAGGCAAAGTAAAGAATACCAGACATTCAATAAGGATAATTACCAGCAAAGGCATCTATGTTGCTCATGACGAGGATGAAAAACCAAAATGCAAGTCTGGGTGACTAAGACAAAGACATTAAGCCCTTTGAGCTTCACCCTTATAAGTGCAAACAAGATGAACATGTCTGGAGGAAATGCCTAAACCAGAAAAGATCTAATAAAATACCTAAGGAAGGAGCGGAGATGATTCCAGTAGTAAACTGGATTACCCTTTATTATAATTGGGCTGACCAACCTTCTAGGTTATGTTGTTCTAATCATTTTATTTCATAATCTATCTAATAAGTAGATACCAAATCTGATTGGGCCATAGTAACTAGTTCACCCCATGGTCCATGGTTTTATAAGTAGTTGCCTGACATATTGATTTACTATTGATCAAATTCCTGATTCTCCCGCCAGCATAAATCTTATTCTTTTGATTTGTTGTCATTGATGCCATGTCCTCAATTGCTTTACTGCCTCATAATTTATGTTAGTTTACTATTTTACATTGCCATGTGCCAGTGTAAAATCATTGGTAATATGATCCTATTTATTATGGCTGTCTGCTAGTAAATCAACTACATACATCATATTGCATCTTTTTATGGTAATGCCTTGATCCCTGTTTAATCACTTTCTGACCTATTTTTAGATATTGAAATTTATTCTATCATTCTTTGGTGCTGCTTAGTAACAATGTTAGCACTAATGAGAACTATGGTAGATGTAGGACATTGGGCGGGATTGCCAGGCAGAAGGGGATCTTTTTATAAAGAAGCTGGGAGAGCCAATATTAAAGGAATACCTCTAGCAAACCGTGAGCCACTAGCAGTATTCAATACTACAGTGTGCTCCCTTGTTTTGTTTAAATAAGAACCCTATTTCTGTACATAAGTGGGTTATGTTAGCTTTTAGTTTTTGGTCAAAGGTAATGTCCACATCCAATACCTTGTATTTGGTGTTTATCTAACCTGTGTGATGGAAATTTGACGCTGGTGCACCAATTTCAACAACCTCCACACAAAGGATGAGGATGACTATGTTAAGTCTTCAAAATACAGCAATGGTTATTATGTGTTGGTAGCTCATGAGGTGATGATGGCGCCTGAAAGACTAAGAGCTCATGGAGTGATGGACAAGACAAACTCTATTTAACAATCTCAAGAGTCATGAGCTAATAGAGTTACAACAATTGTTAATTCTGGGAGCAGCTTGTTAGATAATTAAATCAACATTGATCAGACACAGAAATGAAAAGGTAAGAGGGATACTTGAAACGACTTGCAGGAAGAAGATAAAGGACTTTAAAAAGACTGCCACTGAGGCCTTGACTACCAAGAGAACTTTGTCAAGAGCGTAACCAAGGTGGAAGTGGTCATCTGGAGAGTGTGAGTTCTAGCAATCTTAAACATAGGAGCTTAGTCAACATCATGTCATCAAAGCCAATAAAGAAGATCAAATTCTCTGACATAGGTTATGATGTAGATTAGTACTATTGGCTTAAATATAATATGGGCCTTGTAGGGCTACTCAGCGTTACCTTTAAATCAGGACTTATGGTGTTGACTGCTGCTGTTGTAATGTTGGAGAACAATAATCACGACTTCCTGGTAGGAACAAGTTCTTATTAGAGTTTGAAGTGATCATTAGCTTTGTTCAGGGTACTGTCAGCCACCTGGTTACCAGATGCCCTTGTTCTTCATTATCAATGAGCTTGAGCCCCAGGAATAACTCACTTTCTTGTTTGATAATGTAATCCCATTTATCCATTAGAATATATTCTCAAGGAAAAGAGATCTTTGAAGTTTTAACCTCAGTTGACTCTCAAGAAGAGTCAACCTTGAGTGAGGAATAAGACTTAATTATCCTTGTTGGATAACAGCAAATCATGGCTGTTGCCATCAGTATTTAGATACCACTAAAGACGATGCTTATAATCTATAGCCCAGAAGGCCTACGAGCTCAAGACCTCTTAACACTGCCTGAATTCTATTATTCAAGTTACAATTGAGAACTCAAGGTGTTATAGAGAACATTACCAAGAAACCTATTCAAGTGAAGAAGGGACAAATGGTACCCTAGAAAAACTCACCAATTTTGATGACACTGAGACTGTGAACATGGTAGAAAGATTGGAAAAGTTTGGACTAGTATCCTTTAAGGAGGAAAAAAAGAGATGGAAGTACTAGAAACGTTTCAAAATACTTCAAAAAAGGTCTCAGCGACTATGATTTGCAGTGTTGAAGTATACCTTATGGATAAGGAAAAGTTGTTCCATTAAACTCCAAACACCATTCTTGATTTAAATCTGTGGAGGAAGAGATATCAGCTGAATTAAAGCAATTAATAGATGCTGGCCTATTGCAACCTTTCAATAGTTCGAGCACCCCCCTACTATTAGTAACTAGTAAGTATGGTGGCCATTGCGTTGTCATGAATTATCAGCACCAAAATAAAGTAAAAAGAAATAAAATTACTAAATTATATGCATAGATGACGCTTTGAAGAGATTCAGAGAATCCAAATACATTTCTGCATGTACCTTGCTTCAGGGTAATAGGAATTTTTTTATTTATCACCAACGGATCTTGAGGGATGCATTTTAAAGCACCAAGGTTTTTTGAGCCAAAAGGATGTCGCAGTGGCTATGCAACACCCCTGCAACCTTCCAGAAGGCAATATAAGGTGTTGTCAAAGGTGTTGACTTGACATTGAGTAAACTTTTTTAAAGAAAACAGTTGGAATAAAAAATGCAGTCAGGCTTCTACTAAAACGTTTTAATGATTAACCATACTTTCCAGTTTTCCTCATCATTCCAGAACTGTCACACGGCGACTTCTCCTCTTTAGTTCAACCTTTTCTCATGGATGGGGACAAATATGCCTATTGTACTAATTTTACAGATTGTGCCCATTGTACTCCCCTGGCATTCGTGATTCTAGACTAGAGATGTTGATGTCTCATAGCTAGAGAATTACTCATAGATATCCTTTCTTTTTAACTCAATAAAGCTATCATCATTTTTCTGAACTTATCTTAATTTATTGGAAGCTATTTTTGGATTAAATATTTATTATCTGAATTGAAGGAATATTATGTATCTTATAGCGCACTATATGATATTGCGGAATTTGCCTTGTCATGGGACAAAGGATATATGATAGAGTAGGATTGAGAGGAATTCCAAGAAGATACTATACCAGTGCAAAAATTTGCTTCTCTCACGCTCTAAAACATTGTGCTCACTACAAGGGGACTGCCTGTTCAATTAACCTTAATCAACAAAATGAAGTCTCCCACTGGAAAAGAAAACAACTGGAAAAAGGAGACTATTACTGATTTTTCCAATTGTTTCTACCATGACGCACAGGTCTTATTTTGGAAGACAAAGCCATGATCAACTTTAACGTGAAGATTGCATTGAAAAACGCTACCAGTGTTTACCAAGAACTCCAAAATTCTCTGCTGCCTGCATTGGAGAAAGCTTCTGATCCCCTAAAGGATCATGTACCTCAAGCGGTGCAAGGTTATCTTTGGACCACCATATATTGAGAAGCGCAATAATCATTTCAGCCCTGTCACGGTAACACTAAAAATCAATAGGAACTAATTAAATCTGCAAGGATATATGGGTTCTTTCAAAGCCTCTTTGAAGTCACTTGCTGGATTTGTGAGTCCAAGGGCACTATTCTGCCAGTTGTCCCAAGAGGTGCTCCAACAGCAACTATATTGCTTCGCCTGTGGACAAGAACAATCAGGAAAAGACGGTCAAGAATAGAGATGGGATACTTTATTGTTGAACAACCACCTAACCCATCTCAGATGTAGGACCAAAGCCATACCTGGCCTGTACTTGCAGTGACCTAAAATCAGCGAGCTAAACTTTAAAAGGAAGTCCAGGGAATTATTTCTAAACCTTATGCTACGCAGCTTGATGAACAGAACCAGTATGGAGAGCCATATGAGAAAAGTGAGTTTCCACCCTTGAAAGGGGTCAAACTAGCCCTACCTCTCAAAGTTTTGAATACCCACTTTCCCATGTGGAGAAAAAATAAAGATATATTGACCAATTTGATGATCCTACTGTTTTCACATCTGTAGCAAATTCCAATTATACTATGATTATAATTATATTGAATTAGTTGTAAATAAGATTTGAGTTTGTGCGATAGTAGACAGAGGTTTTCCAGTTAATGTCTATTATGCCACTTTACAAAGAAGTTAAAATCTCTTCTGACGTGGCCCATAGTCAAAAAAGGGGACTGCATGCCTGGGCACCGCCATTGGTGAAGGGAACTACAGTGCTCTGCACATGAAAATTAGATGGCTAAAATTTGTGACACCACCCTAGTATTAATCAGTCAGAATTACAATTATTAATTTTTACAAGTTCTCTTAATTTTATGGTGCAGTATTAACTATGAGGGAATGCTTAATAATTCTCAGTCAGACCTTGACCCTCCATTACTCTAGGTATGAGCAGGTTCCTATTACTAATTGAAATAATTTTAACAATGTGACATATATTGACAAAATAACTCCTATTCATTATATGCAGATTGGTCGTTGTAGTAAATTCGACCCCCATCATGTCCACGGGCCAAAGCTTTTCTTTACGCGCCTCCTCCAGTTGTGAGTTACTCTTGAGGAACAATAAGTTGTAAGTTTGTTACTGACTCTTAACCTTCCAGGCATGTTATTAGGAGAAATTTAAACTCCTTATAGAGATCTTAAATTAAACCTCATACAACACCCAGTCCAATTGTCCCTGGGCATCAGGAGATCTGTGTGCTCCTCACTAACCTGACTTCTCAGAAGATTACTGTAAACAAAGGACAGAAGATCACTTAAATTCATTCACCTTTCCCAGGTTAAGGTACTATAATTAAATTTTATTTGAGGTACGTTGACCAGGGAAAGACATTAAAGCTACATAATGGGCAAAAGAACCAAACAAAAGAACAAATGGATCAAAAACCAAAACCAAAAATAAACCAAAACAAAATCTCCAACCAGGTGGGGAGCGGAATACCAATAACCCACCATGGCAGAGGGTGAGGGGGGTCGGGCAGCTCTTCTACAGGCATATTCAGCTAGTCAGCCTCATTGAAGTTGTAGAAATGGGCAAAAGTGGAGAGCTAGGGTGTGTGGGCATCAGCATGCTGGGGTTGGAGGTGGTTGAACATTTGGTTACCTCCCTCAAGATCAACTTGGTAGACAGCTTCAGCAAATTCCGCTATGTGGTGTTCAGCTTGAATGCAGGCTTCACGAAGTTGGGAAAAATTGTGATACTTTGTTAGGTGATTTTTGCAGATGGGTCAAAATCTGCTAATTGTGCCACATGCATGACCGCATCAATGGCTTTGGTGGCCAAATTTTGTGATTTACTCATGTGCTGCTTTGGGGAAATCAGGGTGGAAATGACTATGCTCAGCCCATGGTGGAATTGAGAAATGGATCGGGCCACCACCTTGCATAGGATTGGGCAATGGGGTGAGGCCACGGCTGGTAAGGCGAGATGGTGGTCACTTTGGTAGGGGATGGCATTAGGTTTAGGAGAAAATTGCTTAGAGGATGGGGATTTGTCAAAATCAGAATTGGAAAACTTGGCCCAAACACAATCAAGCGGGCTGAGAGGCTCACTGGAGTCCTCATTGGTGACAACATCACCTGATTTGTCAATCTTGGCCAATAGTTCCCATGGATTTTTGTTAACAGTAATAATGGATGGAGATTTATGTGAGCAGAAGTCAAATGGGCTGCTTGGGTTTGGATGGTGTTTACGCCTGTTTCTAATTGGCATGGATGAAATTGGGTGGGACAATGTGGGTGGGTTTGGTGGAGGCACATTTCCCACTCTGCCCATTAAGCAAGAACGTTGAGCGGGAGAAGGCAACAAAACGCCCCATTCAGAATCCGCCGAATATGGCTCAGGGGCCATACCAAAGGAAGTGGCTTGGGGGCTGTATTTTTTTGGAATGGTTGAGTCCAAAACAGAGGGGACAAATTTGGAGACCATTATCCACCTGAGCCCAAAAGAAATGCTCAGGTGCCGCTGAAATATGAGCATGGGGGGATCTGTTGGGCTATGGCAGTGTGGTGTGGGATTATTGTGGCAGTGGCATAAGGTGCAGCAAGGCGCTCTGCTCCAGAAGGAATAGAGAAGACAAAGTTAGGCTGTGTCTCATATGCCAGAAGCCCCACCATCAACTGATCATATAGTATCTGGGGTGGTAGGTAAGATGGGAGGATGTGAAGGACACCAACAATGTGGTGTCTGAAGGAAGGCGAGTTTGTGTGGCAGGGATTAGGGTTTAGTGAACTAGGGGGAGTAGAGGCCGCTGTTGCAGCATCCTCCTCCATCTGGAAGCCAAATTAAGATAGCCCTTAAATGGGCGGAAATCAATAAAGCCAGCTGTTGCAAATGCAGCAGTGGCTACTTCATTAATTGCCTTGTCAGCATACGGGAACAAACGCCTGTAGTCAACTCATAGACAAAATCAGATATTGGAACGAGGGAGGGTGAGAGGATGGGGGCGAGAAGGGTGGATCACGCCAGGTGGAGCACTAAGTCCTGTGGGGTACAAAATGGCATGAAGAAGATGGCAGGCTATTTGACCCCATGCAAAAATGTTTTCCTGCAGGGCAGAAAATGCTAGGCGGTGGAGCACCGCTACCTCACATTGGAGTAGCAGGCGGTGGATCATCAGATATATTTTGGAAAATGGTAATGGCCAGATGGCGGTGGAAAATTAAATGCCTTTTCTTATAAAATTCTCCCAAAGTGAGATTGAGTAGAAAGAAAATAAAAGATATAGAACTTAGGTTGAGGTACTACAAAATTATGAATATTAGAAATTTGTCTGAGTCCAGCCTATCTGATGCCACTCCTAATGCACATGCAATTATATCATGGGATCAGTCAAAGGCCTGTCAAAAAGACAAAAGAACCATACTCATGCATTAATTCAGAAATACATGCATGTATTTGAAACCAAGGATTACAATTTCAAGTGCGCCAAAGGTATACTGCATCATATTGACACTGGGATGCCCGTAACATACGCTCTTGCCCCAAACAATGTAGTCAAGCTAGTGAAGAATATGTAAAAAATTCTCAACAAATTATTATGACAAGAAATAATGTGCCTATTGTAGCCCCTGGGACAGCTCTGTACTCATTTCAAAAAGGTAGTTGGCTCCAACTGGGCTGTAATTAATTGTTATATGTTTGAATAAAATTACTAAAAAAGGTTCTTATCCTCTACTTCATGAAGATGACGCCCTAAATTTAATAGGGGAGCTAAGTACTTAACTGCTCTGGATCTCACCAGCAGCTATTGGAAAATCAATCTTCCCAAGGCTGAACAGGAGAATTTTGCCATTATCACTTCCCAAGGGCTGTATCAACTTACACGCATGCCTTAAGGTCTATGAAACATGCCGGTCACCTTTCAAAGAGCCCTGGACACCATTATGGGGTATTTAGAGTGATCTGTGTCCTAGTTTACCTAGTAATATCAATGTCTTTTCGTGCACCTTCACACAACACCTGTCTCATTTGAAGAAAGTCTTCAAGCAAATAGTCAGGGTCCAATTTAATATTAAGGCTAGAAGATGTCATTATTCAAGATTAAGATGATGTACCTGGTTCACATTCTCAACACTCAAGGGATAAGCCCTCAGCCTCAGAAGCTCAAGGCCGTTAATCAAATGAAATGTATTAAAAACAAGTGTAATGTACAAGTTTTTAAGTATGTTAGGATATTACTTCCAGTTTATACAAGGATTAACACATCTGGGTGAGCTTTTGTTCCACCTACTTCGAAGTGAAGTGGCTTTTCTCTAGTCCCCTGAATGTGAATTTGTTTTTAAAAAGTTGAAGGCAACACTATCTCAAGTTCCAGTGCTACAATATCCCAAATTTGAATGTCCCTTTATCAATAATCTAATGCTCTTTTAACAGCCATTAGAGCTGTGCTCTCTCAGCGGGAAGAACATGGAGAGGAGCATCCAGTAGCTTTCTTCATTTGCGCCCTTACCAAGTGTTGGGGATTCAACTGCGATGACCAAAATTACTCAAGATCAAGTTTTGATATCTCGGTCTAATGAGATTGTAAAATCCCCATTAGAAATCTGATTCTCAGATAGACCAATGATCAACCCTTTGGAGTTATCAGCCTCCTCTGAGAGATGATTCTAAGCTATCTGATGGGTAAAACATCATACTAGAAGGTCAGTCTCATCTAATAAGAATCTTATCATATATGACCATCACAAGTATGGCATTAATAATCACCAATATTGGTCATTCAATAGGAAAGATCTTACCACAGGTGCAGCCCAAAATCCTCACGAAGAACTACTAAATTTACCCCTATAAATATCCCTCATTTCTAATGAATAAAGTACCTCTATATTTGTCTCGCATAGCTTAATTTTGGTCTATTCATACAGAATTATGTATTTCCAATTGGAAACAATTATAGCAACGGAACTAATAGCTTCGTTGCACTTGTGTCTATCTTTACTAGAGTCATGGAACTAATAATTTCGTATCCTCATAGCGCCTGCTTATCATAATTTCTACTGAAATTCTAATACTGGTGCTCCCTGCCAGTTCTGCTTCCAAGGCTACCTGGTGAAAACATAATTTCACAATGATGAATATGTCTAGCAAAGAAAGCCCCTCTTCCAAGGAATCAATGAGTATCACCCAATGAGTACACTCCAATAGGCAAGAGATGCCTTCCACTAATATCAACAATCTGCAATTTTGAGCTTCTATGGACTTGGCCATTGAGGGCCCTGACCAAAATAATTATCAAATTAAAGCTGAAGACGTAGAAGAAACGGTCAAAGGTTTGATAAGGGGGGCTATCCAGACTGGTGCCCATCCTAATCAAGACTGAGCGTCTAAGGTTGCTGATAATATAATGACCCTATATAACAGAGCGGTGTTACAACATACTAAAGTTGGTGTGGCTAGAACTGAACAGTACCTCCAGCATTACATACATCCCGCTATTCATCGTGTACTCCAGATTTTGGGTTGCATCATCTCGAGATACAATGCCATTTGATCTTGGCGCAACAATTTCATTATCAGTTACCACATTATATGAGACATCTTCTAACTTTGGTCAGGATAATTGGGAAGCCATACTCGATAATAGAAAGGAAATTAACGTTCTACATAAACATTTGTGATAATTGATAATGGAGTGTGGGGTACATCAGCCAAGAAGTATCTCAACATGTTAGGGAGTTCGCTAATCTCATTCATCACTGAATCACTACCCTTAAGGATGAGATTATGAGACAACTGGAAAAATTGTGGTCCCAACATGAGGAGCGTTTTGTTGAGCTCGATGGGTTACTTCAGCAACTTGACAAAATTGTGGATACTATCAGAGAAGGTGGGTCCAGCCCTGCTGGTCCTCCTGGACCTCTGGGACCACCTAGTTTTCCTTGGTAACCCCAGGTCCTCCTGGTGAACAAGGTCCTCAAGGCCCTGCGGGTCAACAAGGTCCACCTGGGCCTGCAGGCTTTGATGGGTCGCAAGGACCCCCTGGACTACCTGTTCCCCCTGGATCCTCACTTCCAATGCACGATTCTGAATCTTTGAGTCTACTAGTATCAATAGTACTTGCATTAGAAACCCAAATACGAGCCACAGCTCAAGGGTATTTCTTATCCTTAGAAGGCCTTCCAACTGACCTGGATTACTCTTTAAACAACTTATTAGATGGCGTAGATAATGCTCATCATCTATGCGATGTTAACCAAACTACGCAAGAAACCCAGTTTGCAATGCTAAACGCTTCCATTGAATGGTTAACTGTTAAATGTGGAGTTAATTAGAACAAGCAGGAAGAGATGATCACTGAAATTTCTAACTTGAATTAACCACCAACAAATGATAATTTTGCTCAATGGGTTCACAGTTATCAGGATGACCTCAATCATTTAAGGCAACAAATTGACCAAATTCCCACTCAAGCTCATTTCCCAGAATCCAAACCTTCGAAGCTGATCCAGTCATGGTATCAGGTGTACATGTCTTGAGTAATGAACCTACCTCATTCAAACCTGCCTTTAAGGATAAGTTTGAGCTGGATGAAAGTAGTGTCCATTCGTTTCTCTTTGTCTATGAGCGTGCAATGGATGGGGCGACAGATCAGCAGAAAGTACGGCATATCACCCCTGGCCTAAGCTGGTTTGCTCAAGTAATCATGGTTCCTCGCCTTAAGGTTTGCAATACTGGGCTCAAGTGAAGACCACCCTTTTTTAAGGAAATCAGGAGTGATCAATTCTCTCTAACCAAAAGCAAGTCTTTATGAGTATCCAAATAAAACGAGGAGAGTCAATATAAGATTTTGCTAAGAGATTCTATCATGAGGCCCAGACTCTTGCTACTTGCAATTGGATTACTGCATATGATGCCATATTGGCTGTAATGAGTGGATTTGCTTCTCATACTCAGTTGCTACTACATTAAAATAACTTAAAAGAATTTTCAGATCTATTCTTGACATCGAAGCGTTCATGGAGATTCTTAATGGTGTGGTACACCCAAACTCCACTAATAAACCTCATTCTTATATCCATGCAATGCTGCCTAGACCCAAACCTAAACCAAAGAAAGAGCCATGCAACGATTGTGGTCTCATGGGTCATGTGGAATCTGGATGTTGGAAAAACAAGCGGAAGAGTCAAAAAAGGAGTTAGCATAAGGCATGAGGCTCCCTGTGCTGATCTACCTCCTGTGCCTCAATCAAAATATTTTAACCCTCCTAAAGACTGTTACATGATATCCGCTCCCGGTGAACTTGATATCCCTGATGAATTAGCCAACAAAGATACTATTTCTTCTTATGCTTCTGTTTCTTCTTCAATACAATTGATTAGTCTCTCGGTGTTTTCAATCCCAAACTTTGGCACTGATGTGACTCAGGTGGAAGTCATCAGGCATAAGGTGAAAGTTTTGGCTATAATTGATATGGGATCGCCCATCAATGTGATCTCATCCAGACTTATGAAAAAAATCAAAGTGGCGCCAGACTTAAACCATTCTCAAGACTATGGAACTTCTGGTCCTTCATACACTAAATCTATAGGAGCTTATTCTTCTCTTCCAATGAGCTTTGAAAAGTTGGTTGATTCAGCCCCTGCTGTAGTGTTGGACAACAACTGCTACGACCTGCTCTTGGGAACCAAATTTCTCATTGATTTTGATGCAATAATCAGTCCTAAGGACAATTACCTTTCTTTAATTGGGTACCGAGTACCTTTAATTTTAAAAGATGCCCCCAATAACAAAGGCAAACTCAAACAACACGTTTGCTTATTGGAATATCCCACTTATATCTCTCGTCTTGGATATTGAATTTTGGGACTGATGACTATACTTCCGCCTCCGTCAGCTTGTACCTCTAAATGGATGCCTTTATATTCTAACAATCTGATTAACATTCCTCCAGAAATCTCAAGTCATAATTGATACGGGAGTACAAGTAATTGTACCCACTGATCATGTGTTAGAAATCTTTGGTAACATAAGATCATCTCATTTGGAGGCTTTAACCTACCCTGGTATCCTTGATCCTGCTTATGTGGGGACTGTTTTAGTCTTACTAGCTAATCTCACTTCTCAACCTATGCAATTTAATCGTAATAACCCCATCGCCTATGTGCGGATTACTCCTGTTAGTGATGTTTTATCCATCTTGGGATGTGGGGATTTACATGATTTTGGGTTGGAAGATCCCCCTATCATTTCTAGAATTGACATCGAATTTGGGGATTCACTTACTCCAGAAAAACAGCATGAAGCTGAGGATCTGATTGAGGAGTATGCAAATATATTTGCCAAAAGTTCTGTAGATTTTGGGCTAATGAAAGATGTGCAGCATCAGGTGAAGACTGGGGATACTTCCCCTATTTGAGCTCGGCCCTATCACAAATCTAAAGTTGAGGAGGCTCAAGTCTCAGTGGAATTAAAACAACTCCTTGATGCGAGACTAATAACGCCTTCTAAGAGTCCATGGGCTTCTCCTCTACTACTCATCTGGAAAAAGGATGGGGGTCATCGAGTGGTTATAGACTATCATCAGCTCAATGCTGTTACTCAAAAGGATTCTTATCCTTTACTGCGCATTGATGATTTCTTGAGACTATTATCTGGGTCACAATTCTTCTCAGCTAAGGACCTTGCGAGTGGCTATTGAAAAATTGACCTGGCTCCAGAAGACCATTAAAAATGCGCCTTAATCTCTAGTGAGGGATTATTTGAGCCCACTAATATGCCACAGGAGCTTTGTAATGCCCTGGCTACTTTTCAACAAGCCATGGATGGCTTGTTTGGGGATTTGAAACTTCCTTGTGTTTTGGCATACTTGGACGATGTTACTGTTTCTTCTCACACTTTTAACGAGCATTTGGCTCATTTAAAGGAAGTATTTGGTTGGGTGCATAGCGCTTCACTTAAGCTAAAACCATCCAAATGTGCTTTTTTTCAAAACTGAGATGGAATTCTTAGGTTATAAATTTAATTGCGATGGGATTTTACCCTTATCTAATATACAAGCTATTTTGGACATGCCTGTTCCTAAAAGCTTGCATGATATCCAAGTGTTTTTAGGGATGGTTGGTTATTACCACCAATTCATCCCCCATTTTTCTGAGATTGCAATGCCTTTAGTTTATTTATCGCACAAGGAAGTCCCTTTTATATGGGAAGAATCGCAGCAGCAAGCTTTCAATCTTTTTGCGCCAAGACTTAGTTATTGCACCAATTTTAGCCCATCCTGATTTTTCCAAACCTTTTATCTTATTTACCAATGCCAGTGATATTGCTATTGGGTCCATTATGGCTCAACATGATACCAACCTGGTTGATCACCCCATCACATACTATAGTAAAACACTTTCTAAGGCAGAACGCACTTATAGCGTTACTGAGAGAGAATCCTTGCCATCTTATCCGCCATCAAGCATTTCCTCCCTTACCTCTATGTCAAACATTTCGCTATCAGCACGGATCACGCTTCCTTAAAGTGGTTGCAATAAATGAAGGATCCTGATGGGCGCTTAGCTAGATGGACATTAAAGCTCAAGAATTATGAATTTACAATTTAACATCATGCTGGAGCTATGCATCAAAACGCTGATGGACTTTTTCAATTGCCTATACTAACATTATTCTCTGCTAAAGGGATCGCATCTATGACCTGATTGGTAGACCTGAGCTCTGGTATCGTGAATCTAAGGATGTTATAGCGAAGCTACAATCCTTAACTGAGGATACTCAGGTTAAAAGAAGGTTCCTTATAAAAGAAGTTAGGATCTAAATGATTGTCTGTTATTTGGCCCTCTGCAAGGACTGATATTATTATAGAGCTCATCAAACTGTAGGGAATGGAGCTGTTGCTAAGACCTTACAGTGGTTGGAAAAATTATTGTTACTGGGATAACATGCTAGAATTTGTACACAATGTGTTGGAGACTTGTCTCACTTGCCAACAACAATGTGGTGGAAATTTGATGTATCAAAACAAAATTGTGGGACCTTCAGAACCTTTTTCTACTATGAGTATCGATGTGGTGGGCCCTCTCCCTACTGCCACTTATGGACATCAATATATTATAATAACTATTTACCATTTTACCAAATAGATTGAAGCTATCTCAGTTTCCACAGTCACCTTTAAGGCTACTGCATCCTTCCTGTTTAAGCAAGTTTTCATCAGGCATAGTAGCCCAAAAGACCTGTTATAGAATAATGGGACCAACTTCATTTCTCAGGTAGTATCTGAGCTTACTAAATTAATGGGTACCTATCAGTCATTTGCATCTCCTTATAATCCTTCTACTAATGGTGCGGTCAAATGAGCAAATGGTACCCTTGTAACCATTCTTTGATAAATTTCCTCCAACGATCCTAGTAGATGGGATCTCTATTTGCCTAATGCAATGTTAGCCTATAAGGTTAGCTACCATTGTATAACTTGGAATATCTCCTTTTAAGGCTCTTTATGGTCAGGATCCTATTCTACCCTCCAGTGTACAACCTATACTTGAGGAGGCTACCCCGCAAACTACTGATTTAGCTATGAGGAGACTAGCTGATGAAATCATCCAAGTACAAGCTTTAGCTTCGAGTCCCTTGCTGCTACCACTTTAAAAGAGGGAACAAGAACCAACGCTAGTAGACCTACGCTACCTGAATATCAAGTCAGTAATCTTTTATTCTTCTATCATCATAGCCCAAAAGGAAATAATCACAAACTTGATACCTTATGGGCTGGTCATTACCATATTAGGTTATCATTGGAGTATTAAATACTACATTGCAGCTATTAATACTGGTACTTTTATCAATAGAGTGCATAGTAGGTTTCTTCATAGGTATGTGCCCCCTAGGCAAGATCTTGAGGAGGGCATTGTTGGGGATTCAACTGATTTCCCAAAATTACTCAAGATCAAGAATTAATATCTCGGTCTAATGAGATTGTAAAATCCCCATTAGAAATATCAGATTCTCAGATAGATCGATGATCAACCCTTTGGAGTTATCAGCCTCCTCTGAAGGATGATGCTAAGCTATCTGATGGTTAAATCATCAAACTAGAAGGTCAGTCTCATCTAATAAGGGTCTTATCATATCTGACCATTACAAGTATGGCATTAATAATCAGCAATATTGGTCATCCAATAGGAAAGATCTTACCTCAGGTGAAGTTTAAAAATCCTCACGAAGAACTACTAAATCTACCCCTTATAGATATCCATCATTTCTAATGAATAAAGTACCTTTATTTTTGTCTCACGTAGCTTAATTTTGGTCTATTCATACAGAATTATGTATTTCCAATTGGAAACAGTTATAGCAACGGAACTAATAGCTTCTTTGCGCTTGTGTCTATCTTTACTAGAGCCATGGAACTAATAATTTCAGAGCCTTCATAGAGCCTGCTTATTGTATTTTTACCAAAATTCCAATACCAAGCATGGTTGAAATTATATGTTCAAAAACATGTTTGTCTGGAAGTTATCTTTGCTTGTAAATTCTTTTTAATTTCTATTCCCAAATTTAAATTGCAAGTGGTTACTGGCCACGCTTCTTTGTGATGTTTATATAACCTTAAAGAGCATGAAGTTCAGCTGGCAAGGTGGGAGTTGAAGCTTCAGGCTTATGGATATGAGGTAGTATATTAGTCATGGTCATCTCATCAAACACCAATGGACTTTCAAATCTACCCTTTATGTCTGCTCCAGTCCTGTATGGTGACCAATATTTAATAAAATGAAAAACGGTAAGTATGATATTGAGAAACTCCTTATTAAGAACATTTTATATCAATTAATGAAGATTTTTAAAGTCAGGGATGGATCACTTTAAAAAAGTGATTGTGATGGTTGAAGGTGGCTATACCCTGCACCAGCAAACAACTATAATTAATATGCAAGATCACCACATTGTTTGGGAATGGAGGACTAGATAAAAACGCTATAACAGATCCAATAGAGCTACTTATGGAGTCAATGAGAGTTGACATACAGGAAATTTTTATGAAGTGCCATGATTGCCAATCACAACAAACTTTAAGGCTCTCACCACTTACCAACTGGTTAAGACTAATTGGTCATGGCCCACCATAACAATTGATATTATCTGTCTTCTATTAGTCATCACTTTTAGTCATTAAAACATTATTGAGGCCATTGACCACTTAACCAAAAGGGTCAAAGCTAAGCCCTTACACAATATTATAAAGCAGTTACACAGCCAAGTTTTATCATGGAATATATCATTCACTGGCATGGATTTCTGCAGGTTATCATGATGGACAACAGTACCAAATAAAAAATGATTTCAGAACTGAACTGGCTTATGGGAACTAGAGGGGCCTTTTCCATCCAATATCATCTAGATACCACTAGAACTGTTAAGAGGGTTAATATAACTCTAAAAAAAGTTAAAGTATGCTGCCTTTTTTTCAAATTGACTCTCTATTTCACTCCGCTGTTTTTTGCCTGAAACATTGGATATTATAGTGCTACTGGAATTTACCCTTTCCAATTATTGTATGGCTGACATCTCGCTTTGCAACTGTATTGTAACCCATTGTTGAGACTGAGGATGGGATACAGCCTGAGGAACTCTTAAGTTAAATAGTTAAAGCACTAAGCAAGATTCAGACTGAGGCTTAAGGGTCCGCTTTAACCAGAAAAATTAACCAGAAGACACAGGATAATATCTTTTAGCACCTTTACATAAGTTCAAAGTGGGCAATCTTGTGTCATACTGTGAATCCTACCGTTAGATGAACCACTAATGTCAATGCTCTAAAAAGGTTCATACATAATTTTGGAGCGCTCATCCTTTGTGTCTATACCACTAAGAATTTGTAAATGGATAATTTTTAATAGGGTTCACAAAAAGTTCCTCAGAAGAAACTATAGCATCCAGCTTCCCTACCAGCCTTCCTTGGAAAACAATTTGAGTCAAGAGAGTGAAAGTGTTTTTTAGGTGTTGAACCAAATTAGAATAATCATTTATTGGATGTCAATGGTCAAACAAAAACAAATGCGGTTGAGCTTCTACTAAAACGCTATTTATTGACCATAAATTTTGGTTCTCCTAATCATTCCAGAATTGTCACGTGCAACCTCTAACCTTTAAATCTACCTTTCCCTGTAAAATGAACACAATTGTGCCTATCATATTCATTGTACACATTGTGCCCAAAGTACTCCTTAACAATCATGAATCTAGAGTGGAGACATCAATGTTCCGTGGCTAAAGTCTTTCTATAATTATCATTCTCTTCTATCACAATAAAGAATCATCATTTTTCTGATATTATCTTAGTTTTATTGGAAACCATTACTGCAGTATAAACTTATTATCTCAAGAATTAAAATATTGGATATTTATAGTGCTATATATGATACTCTGCGGAATTTGCCTTGTCATGGGACAGAGAATCATGACGAAGTAGTATTGAGAGAAGTTCCAAGAAGGAACTATACTTGTGAAGCAAAGTGCTTGTCTCACGCTCTACAGAATAAATCTTTGGCAACCTGAAGCTCTCCTGAATCTTAATTTACTTTGATATTATATGCTGTTCTCAGTCAAACATTCTAAAGCACCGTCAGATTCTCAATTAAGTGTTTACTTGCGTCCAATATTTTTTCTTGAAATGAAGCAAAGTAAATGCTCTATCCTTTTAGTAGCAGCTCGAATTTCTAGAACACCCTATCAATGAAAATAGAACCAATAACATCCTGGCAAGATAGACTCCATTACTAAGATGGAGCGCCCAAGTATATGAATGATATCAAGGTCTTCTTACATGTCTGGATACTATCTCCAGTGTTTACCACACTTTGCACATGTTGCTGAGCTGCTTAATTATTTTTCAAAGGATGTGAAATATTATTGGGAGCTTAATGAGGAGTCCTTTAAAGAACATAAGAGAAGGCTAATAGAAGAAACTATATTAATTTATCTTAAGGCAAAAAACACTTTTCTTTGTTTACTGACGCATGTGGTATTAATAGGTGGAATCCTGCCCCAGCTGGATGATAAAAACATAACCATCCTACCAAATACTATATATAATATTTTCTATTAAAAAACAAAATTATACTGTGACAGAGAGAGTGTCTATCAGTCAATCAGGCGGTGAAGCACTTTAGAACATAAATGTACAGATTCCACTTCCAAGTTATCACTGATCATGCATCTCTCAGATGGCTTTGCAATATGGTGGATCCAGATGGACGCTTGGCACATTGTGATGTTAAATTACAAATATAAAGCTTTAGATCATACACCAAGCTGGACACATGCACCTAAATGTGAATAGTTGTCCAGATTGCCTGGCTTTTTAATTGAAAGCCTTTTAAACTGATATAATCTATTATCTGGTAAAAAAACTAGGAAGAGTTTAGATGATGATACTAAAGAGGTTCAAAAAGTGTTGAAGCAATGCTCCAAGGATACTCGCATAGTAGATAGCCAATTTCAGGAAGCTTGTCCATGGAAAATGGCTGTCTTACATCAGACTAATTGACTGAGTTCAAATGATCCTTAAAACCCGTAACCTATTTGGACATGGGTGATTTTTGAAGACTCATGAGTACTTAGAAGTGGAGTATAATGGTATCCATTGGGTTAAGTCATCAGCCAATCCCTCAAACTGTACATTCTCAGTGCAAAATTCAGACCTACTTTATAAAATTTTGCCTTTGTGCCTTTACTACCAACTTCTCCCTTCAAAAACGTTCTAATTGAAGTTATGTGGCCACTTCCCAAACTCTTCAACAGAAACCAGTTCATTATCATTGCAATTGACCACTTCACTAAGTGGGTCACGGGCTTTGCTGTTATAGCATATAGCATCACTGCCCGCGAAATTCCTTTACAACCAAATGATTACTAAGCCTGGGTCCCATGAAGATTTGTTGTCAGACAATGGACAGCACCTTATCTCAGACGTTTTTAGCAAGATGATGGATCTAACTGGGGTTAAACGGAAAATGTCACACCCTAAACGCCTTCAACCAATTGCAATGTTGAAAGAGTCAACGTCACTATTGCATTTAAACTAAAGAAGCTTAAAATCATTCACGCTTTAAGATAGAACATTTTCCTACCATAAGCATTGTTTTCCTACAGCCTAAGTTACCATTGTACTAAAAAGATGTCACTATATGAAGCTTTGTATGGACAAGAAGCTGCCCTACATTTCCTGTTGGCTCTAAAACTTGACGCTGACCATAAAAATTTCCTCATGAAAATTACTAGTCCTGATTGATAAGCTAGTCTAGATCATATTGAGGCCAAACGGAACATTAAAATCTGAATTGTAGCTGTCAAAAGGGCAGTAGAATTCAAACTCAGCTAATAAACTTCCAATAATTGGACTCAGTTTTATTCTATCATGTCAAAAAAACCCAGATAAGTTAAATTCTATATATATTAAACAGGTTATAGTTTTTATATGCAGAGGAATTATGTAAATTATAAGATGTTAAGCCACCTAGGGTACTTACAGCTTAATTAATTAAAATATCATTAGATATTCAATATATTTTGTCTTAGGAGGGGTAATTCCATGATACCTGCCATAGTATAAAGTAGTAATCATCTCTCGCCTAGGGAAGAATAACAACCAAGTATTCAACCCTAAATATGAGTGACCCACAATAACCTATAGACAACGATGCATAGAATTCAAACCAAATTTTTAAAATGGAAGCATAATCTGAGTATACAGATCAATCCATTTAAATTTAAATAGTAAGATGGGTTAAAAATACTGAAAGCTCATTGAAAGATATCAGATCAATATCAGAGTTTTAATAGCAAAAAAGTTAAAAAAAACCTCTGTTTAAGAACACCTCTTGGACGTCAGATGATAATCATAATTTTGACGCCAAGGCGAGACCCAAGCTCATTTCAGACCATCCAAAATCATTAGATCAAAAATTTAAAACATTTTTTGAGAGGTCAGCTACCTGAAACTTAGATATTAACATATTATTATTATTCCAACTTAATTTTCAGAGCTTGATCTATCTAATGATGGCACAAAACACAAAGACACTACTGTAGAACACCAAAGGAGAACTTCCAGACGTTTTGAAAAAATTAGAAACATCCAGAACACCTTTCCTGTCACAAGGCTATGAGTTACAAAAAAACTTTAAGGGCAGTTAACTTCTATCTTTTCTTGTTTTAAGCCATTTTTCTATTAATGTTCGCATCTAAAAATTGGTCTAGTTCATTCTTATTAAAGTTTTAAAAATTCAAGATGAAGTAAAAGAAACCTCATCTTGTCATATCAGTTGATCAGAAATTTTTATTACATACTTTATTAGTTTCTGTGCGTATTACTTTTAAAAACAAAGTAGGGTTAATTTATTGGAAGAGTTAATCATGTGAGAATCAAGTTTACAGAATAAGGTTGTATCTATCTCCGCCAATTTTAAGAATATTACTGAGCGTTCAATAGTACTTAATAGTTAGTCTTCCATCAGTTATGCTGATGCGCAAGTGCCTGCCTGAACTGATCAATTATAATGATAACACCAAATGAAATAAAAGCCATTGTTTTTTGAACAGTTTGCTCCCTCACACAAACCCTAGAACGTCCCACCTCAAAGTCACTAGCCTGACTGTGCTTATGACATTCTGGCTCTATACTGTGCACTGCCACACCCAGATTGAAAAACAAGTTACTTTTTAATCAGCTGAACTAGTACACTATGAGGCACAACGCTTCTTTGTTTTTAGCACTAGTGATGCCCAATCCAAAAGGGGGAGCTGACACGCATCTTTTTTTATCATTAGTGGTGCCTAACCCAAAAGAGCCGCCACGCATCTTTATTTTCAAAAGGGCCAAACAAAGAGATTATCAGAAAATATTATTTTTTAATATGACACCTCAGCTAACAGCCTAGGGAGCCTTATCAGAAGGGGAGAAAGTTTTGGGGAAACTTTTGTCCAGCGTCCGCTTTAGCTGGTGGACCATGGCAGACGGCATTGGGGTGAGAGTATCAGCAACATGAGGCATAAGGAGAGTTGTGGGTTTTCTTCATTTTTGAGGCCAGCAGTGTCCATCGCCTGAACGTTTGAGCAAGCTGATGCTCAGCAAAAGTGATGAGTGCTGGCACAAAAGTGAAAGACTTGATGCGCTGGCAGGTTCAGGATAAGTGGGGTCAAAAGAGAAGTTTTTGCCGCAATAATGCAAGTGCAGCTCACACCAAAGCGAATTCCTCAGTTTTATATTTTTAATCTTCCTCAAAATCATGAGGGAAATTAAGGATAGGAATACCTTCAACCAGAGGTTCCATTGCCCCACACAAAACTTTTTTGTTAATATAGCAGAATGTTCTATAAAATTATCTCCAAAATGATCCTTTAAGTTATCTTAATTCTTTACATTTTAATAAATGAGTCTCCAACAAAATTATTGTACTTTTGGCATGGTAAAATAATTGCTGGAATAGACACAACTATAGAGAAAAAAGCAGCATTAATGCCCTATAGGCTCTATTGATGTGATCAAGTTTGTCCTTGCAAATAATATTCCTTGTGATGATCTAAATCTGGTGCAAGTACAAGTTTTTTCACCAGTTAGTTAATTAACTATGTTAATCAGAGACTCTGTATACTTATTCCTAACTATGAGCATATTCACACTAATATACTTATAGGCACACTTTAATATTATTCAATTATAAAATTCAGTAATTTTTTAATCTTGCCTAGTGAGGTTTTCTGGTCTACAAACAAGTGTATTTAAATCACTTTGATGTCCTTATATGAATACCATTGATGATACCATCTAGCTTCAGGGTATCTCCATATGTAAAAAATGTACATGTTGCTTCAATTGTTTAATGAAGGGATTCAAAATACTTTTAGATTTAATTTAGCTTCTCTGCCCTTCTGCAAATAATAGGTCTCAAATAAAATACACATCTGCAACCATCTAATGAAAAGCCAGCGGCAGATAATCTGATTCTTCTAAAAATCATCATCACGTTAAGATAGTCAGTTATATTTCATGAAAGAGGACTTTTAAGTGTTACCTGAAGATGTAACTCTCTTTTCTATTCAATATAACCTTAACTGATTCTTCTTCAGCTAAAAGATTCATGATGAAGACCTTTAGCTTGGCTACACTAAAATATACTTGGAATTTTAGTGCACTTTATTCCATAAAAGTGACATATGATATAGTAGATATCAAATTTTTAGGGTGGTGGGCGTTTGCTCTACTTATATCCCTTTCTAACTTTAGGCCTCAGAAAAAAATTTCTAAGCTCATGGTATTTCTTTGGCGCGTCAAAAGTGGCAGCGCAGCACCAATGATACTTTGCATTTGTGGTATGGGTTACTAATCATTTTAAACAGGTAGCAATAATCATATAATTTTTTTGGGCTTGCAAGCTTTACAAATTGTAATATAAGGACTGAATATATCAGAACCTTGGCTACATACAACACTTGCTCCTTAAGGTAGGAGAATTTTGAAGTTTAAGTCTGTTCGCCCTTCATTTAATAGAGTTTAGGAAAGTGTTCTTTTGGTGGTTATCATTTCTGCTCCCTCAAACTACTAATATTTATGTTCTTTGCATTAGTATAAGTTGATCTAGTTTCTCATATCTTGGGAGTTACAAGCTCTTGGCTTTCCAGATCCAGAAAATATATCTATGTAACCATTTCACTTTTTAGTTGCATCTAAATGCTAATATTAGACAAACTATAAAAGTGTGGATGTTCTTACCTTTTTATCTAGACAAATTAGATGAGTTGATGTGATATTGATTGTCAAACACATTTATAAAGTTTCCTCTTCTGCATTATTGATTGACTTATAATTCTGATAGAACTTTGATGCAAATACAATGTCATAATGTCACTTTAACATCACAAACTGAGGTTGCTAGAGTTGCTATCTGAGATGGACTATCATGTACAGGAAAAACATTTGCAATAGTGAATTTATATTTCGTGGTTTAGGATTTGATTTCGTCATAATCTAAACCGGTGGAATGGCTTCTTGTGAATTGATAATTAAGGCCTGATGTCTTTCAGCAATCTGGGTCTGTGTACATCTGTAGAGGAAATCCTTGATCTTATTTAAAAATTAGTGTTTTATTCTTGTAAGGCGTCGGTACCCTACTTAATCATTTTCTGACTGCACAAGTTTACAGTTGCCTATAGAGTAAAGATCCAAGCTGCAGCTATCAAACCGAGCATAAACTTGCACCCCTTTAGAACCAAAAGAGCCACTAACTTGGGTTATACCATTAACCCAGGCAGGGGGATATGGGACACACTGTGGATGAGCTTTGGATAGAAGATGCCCCTCCTGTCTGAAATTTCCCCCTTTTATCCAACTCTTGATCCCAAACACTTATATTTATGAATCAGCATAGTAATATTTTCAGAGAAATAGACAGCTCGTGTTGACTAAGATAAATAATAAAGATAGCATAACAGGAATAAACACCCCTTACAAAAAAAGGGTTCAAATAGAAGTACCCTCATATGTAAATAGTTTTAATAGGGTAATTCCAGGTGAATATTTTATCAATTTATCACAGATATGGCCTAAGTTAAATGTAAAAGGTAAAAAATGGGACTCGATCAAATTAATAATTTTCATTTGGCACTAATACAAAATACAACTTTCTTTACAATGTAAAGCTATTTTATGGTAATGTAGCTTATTAAATTTCAATTGCTTGATGCAATTGAAAAGCTCGTCATTTGAAACCCCAGTTGGATTTTTAAAATTAGTTATTGTTCCAATCTTGGAAATCATTACTTATCTAAGCCCAACTCCCCACTTATCTTAAAACTATCACCGTGCTAGTAGTAGGGTATTGTATTAATTATACACGCTATTTCCCATCTAAAAAATGAAAATAAAAGTTTCCAGTTTTTAGGATTTAATTTAAAAATTAACGTATAATGTACTTTAAATATTAAGATTATGGAATGATCCCACTTGCTAACTCCAGTTAAAGGAGAAATCATGGGTGAAACATTTGTAAAAATCTCCAACAGATGAAATAATACCAGTACTAGAAACTTTTCACCCTCACTACCACTTTGCAGAAAGCCCAAATCCCACTCATATCACATGATTCATAATTTCAGTAGGCTCGCCGCCTAGTATTCTATGGATGGTAATGTGGGTGTTCAGCCAAATACCTTACAGCCCAACTTTCTCTTGAAATGGTCCAATCCTAAAATAATAGCCAACCTTACATTTTACTTGTCATGTTGTGCTTCCATGCCCTTAGAGCTTGGTGTGGGATCCACTGATGGATGTCACAAATATTTTTTCAGAGTGAGAATATTACTTTTTAATAAAAGTATGAAATAACGCTTTGTTGAAGTTTTTATGTTTTCTATTGTTTTAAGTGGGGCAAAACCAAGAAAGGTCCTTTCCTTGATACTAGTTTTTCCTATTTAAACTAGTTTGGATTTTTGAGACCATGGGTATTCGAGGCAAAAATATATGAAGCTGAGTCATCTAAATTAGGAAATATAGGCTTTCAGCCTATCAGATTGAAGATAAAATTTTTGAGGCAAAACCAACCCATGTGGTAATGATTTGATGAATTGTATCCAATCGCCAGCGAGTAAAATCTTCTCACCTCAGCGGTGGTCAGACTTATATGGTAGTGATTGGTTAATTTGTACCCAATCATGATGGGTAAAATCTTCTCACCTTGCGGAGGTTCAGATCCGTGCAATATTGAACACCTCAAATTTGGCTGAGAAGTTGGAGTAATCCTATTATTATTATCATCTTTTTAAGCCAATTTTTGTGATAAACTGTATTTTCCTGATAGTTAGAATTCCACCGAGAATCTGCCAAGGTCTTTTTGCTATTGGTACTCATATCATTATTAACCACAATATTATTTGAAGATTGGGCAGGAGATGGGCCAATCATGGGTAGTAGATTTGGGAGCACTAATACCTCCAACATTCTTTTTCTTAAGTTGAGAAGGAGAATGTCTGACATTACCCCTTCGAAATTGTTGGGAGGGGTGTAGGGTCATAAGAAGTGCCCATGTACCCGGATTATGATAATTCTTATAGCCAAAGACTTTATAGAATACTCATTTCCTCTCTTATACAGGATGGTAAATGGCCCCTCCCAGTTTGATCCAAGTTTGCCACTTCAGGGAGTTAGCAATTGTGGTAATATAAAACCCTATCCAACACTTGGTAAGAAGGTAGAGGAGCTCGGAGCTCATTGGCAGCTTGGCCTTTTTTAGTCACTGTTTTTGCTTGGCTAGACTTTCCAGCATATAATTCTTCATTTTCAGTGCGTGAAGGTTTAGACTGAGGTCCGCGAGGGATAGCATCCTTAGAAGAGTGATTCTCTTGAGTCTTGGAATGAGAGACGGCTGCCTCCACGGGCTTGGAGGTAGACTTCTCTTTTTTAGGCTGTACTTTGAGAGCCTGAACTTCTCCTTCAAAGTTGGCCTCACTTAAGAGATTGAAGGGGTTTTGGGATGTGACTTTCGTGTCAACCACTCGTTGTTCACCTGGCTTAAACATCACCTCATCTGCTGCAAAATTTGGAATACCATCACTAGCCTCTACTGAATTGTGCAATTTCTTAGTGTTGCACCCGGAGGTGACATAATGTAAAGGCAAAGCGGAAGAGGGGTATTTAACTAGGCAGGTGTAGTCATTCTTGATGAGTTCTTTGTGGATAAGACTAATGGAACTTCATAGTTCATTAAAAATAGGGACCCTTGTTTCATGTTGATGATGCCTTCATACTCAATCATAAACTGAGTACCTATAAGCATATCATAATCGTTATTATCCAAAGCCACTGCAGGGGCTGATAGAATAAGCTTCCCAATATGAATGGGAAGAGATGAGTAAGCACCCAGTGCGCGGGTGTTGTTAGGACCAGCAGTCCCAAAGTCTTGGTTGTACTCCAAGTCAGGTGCAAGTTTGATCTTTTCACCAACTTGGAGGAGATTACGTTCACTGGGGAGCCTGTATCTATGATAGCCATCACCTGAACTTTTTGGATAACCACTTCGACTTTTGTAAGTATTCCCTCAAAAGTGGGCGATAGCGCTAAGACCTCCTTGAGATGGAAATTTGAGGTTAATTTGCACGCAGTCTTGGGGTAATTTTCCTGGATGGACTGCATGGTATGGCCATGCTGGATAGGGCAAATAAGGTGAGACAACACCTCATCTGCGTTGCTGGTAGTATTGATATCAACTGGCTCCCCTATAACTTGGTAGAGATACATCTCTTCAGGTATGGTGGCTTCATCTATTCCTTCGACGTTTAGGTGAAAAGGGACCTCCACTTCCGTGGGAGCTCCCAATATGTAATACCCAACATTATTGTAACCCCCTCAGAGTAGGCCTCAGGGGTATTGTCAACCATGGGCAAGGTTGTAACTGAAATGGGGGAGAAAGCCATGAGAGGTGGGGTAATTAGCTTTGCTTTAACCGGCATTTTCACAACCCCAGTAGTTCTGTGGATATACCCTTAAAGTGCGCACCTATTGGCTGAGATGAAGGGGAAACCACAGTAGGGATCTCCGCTTTGCATGAATGAGGGATGTCCGGTTTAAGTCACACCAAAACAGCAGGTTTTGCAGGGAGAATAGGCACAGGTGGCCTCACCTCCAACAATTCAATAAGCTGCAGCTCACCCAAAGGAATATGGGTAACATCTAACAAAGCCTCTTTTATATCCTGGAAAGATGTGAAGTGGCGTTTCACAGATATGATATGCCTGGAAAGAGAGGATGTGAAGCTAACCCTGTTAATATGGCGGCGATAGCATCATCCATGGTGAGCAGGTTAGACGTAGCCAGCCTTTGAGCAGTGAGATAATACCGCTCAGCAAAACTAAAAAAGGTTTCACCCTCATACATGGTAAGGCGCATAAAAGCCTGTTTTTCCCTGTGTAAGCTCTTCTTGGATCTGAATTCAGCCAAGAGGGCCTTCTTAACATCTGACCAGATGTGCTGAGAATCCAGGTAAGGAACGATCAGCTCTTGGGCTTTGCAGCTTAAACAGGGAAGAATGTACTGAGCTTTCTGTTTATCAGTGGCGCCATCCATCGCAGCTTCATAAACGTACAAAATGGAAGCAATGCTCCCTTCACCCAGGGTGTATCTGTCTTTTATAGGTAATTTAAAATGGCCGTTGCTCTAGCTTTTTGAGATGGGAGAAAGAGCTGGCTAGTTGCTTCTCAAGAGCAACTAATTGTAATTCAGGAGAGCTTCTCACATTGATAGCCTCCATTGCCTTGATACTTTAATACTTATCAAAGTATTCAGGGTGATCCCCTGTAGTGAGCACCAGTTTGTGGGATCCACCGATGGATGCCACAAATATTTTCTCAGAGTGAGAATCTTACTTTTTAATAAAAGTATGAAATAACAATTTGTTAAAGTTTTTATGTTTTTTATTGTCTTAAGTGGGGCAAAACCAAGAAAGGTCCTTTCCTTGATACTAGTTTTTCCTATTTAAACTAGTCTGGATTTTTGAGACCATGGGTATTCGAGGCAAAAATATATAAAGCTGAGTCATCTAAATTAGGAAATATAGGCTTTCAGCCTATCAGATTGAAGATAAAATTTTTGAGGCAAAACCAAACCATGTGGTAATGATTTGATGAATTGTATCCAATTGCCAGCGAGTAAAATCTTCTCACCTCAGCGGTGGCCAGACTTGTGTGGTAATGAATGGTTAATTTGCATCCTATCATCATCGAGTAAAATCTTCTCACCTCAGCAGTGGTCAGACTCACATGGTAATAATTGGTTAATTTGCACCCAATCATCGGCAGGTAAAATCTTCTTGCCTTGGGAGGGTTTAGATCCAAGTGAATGATTTGTTAATTTGCACCCAATCATCAATAGATAAAATCTTCTCACCTCGCAGAGGTTCAAATACGTGCAATATTGAACATCTCAAATTTGGTCAAGAAGTTGGAGTAATCCTATTATTAGTTATTACCTTTTTAAGCCAATTTTTGTGATAAACCATATTTTCCAATAGTTAGGATTCCACTGAGAATCCGCCAAGGTCTTTTCACTATTAGTACTCATATCATTATTAACCACAATATTATTTGAAGATCAGGCAGGAGATGGGCCAATGATGGTAGCAGATTTGAGAGCACTAATTTCTCCAACATTCTTTTTCTTAAGTTGAGAAGGAGAATGTCTGACACTTGGGGACAAGGAATTGACCAATAATATGGTAATCTCATCTTAAAACTCGCTCAGGCGTGTGAGTTGTGGGGTTTCCTGTTTAAAGCCATCAAAAAATTTTCTTACACATTTTACAACTCTGCTTATGGATGCGCAGAAACCCAAGCCAACCACGCTTTTGCTCTAATGGTATCTTGACTATTACCATATCTTATACTTGCAGATCATTTTGACCCATATCTATTTCCAGATGCTTTACTGATGGAAAATATACACATTAATTGCTCTATGGTTGATGATTATATGGTGGATAACTATAAAGCGTCATTATGGAAAGCGTTAATCAGGGTAATAATGCAGAAACAGGATTGTTAAACTACCACATGTCATCAATAAAGCAGATTGAAAACGAGCACAAAGTGAAATTAAAAAATACAGATAAGTCCAAAATTGATTCCTTTCAAGACCCTTAGAATAAAGTCAGTCCCTTTGTCTTATGCTCAGACAGCTGGGATGCCAAAACATTTACTTTTCAGGAAACATAAAAAATAGGGAAATCTTCAATCATAGAATCTACCCCTACTTTTCCTTCATGGTTTTGAATGCTGTTGATTACATTATCTTATTCCTTATATAAAATAATACAAGGAACCGCAAGGTATCCATAAAAGCCTGGTAAGCACTAGAGCCACCAGAAATTTTATTGATCTGCAAGTTGCGTAGGCTTTGTATCTGGACTTTAGTCTGAGTTCCCTAATTATGGATGCTTCACATGTTCCTGTGATCGCACATTTCCCCTTTGTAAGCCAACATTTTGTAGCTCATAACCATGAGATTGCGGCCAACTTATCAGCCATCTCATAATTGTTATACACATTGATCCTGAGGGTAGGTTGGTGGCAATGACAATCTGTAAAATTGAAATAGAAAGGATCATATTGGATTACTTCAGATTTTTATTAAAGCGAAATCCCTATTTTACTTATGTTGGCATTTAAGGAAGTAGTGATAGCAATGGTAAAGTACTCATCTACTGATGTTGTGCTTGATTTGCCTACCTTTCCACAGATTTTCGAGCTATTAGAATTTTCTATGTTGAAGGTGCTAATTGTTTACCAAACTGCTTGGTTTGACCTGAATTTCCAATTTATAGTTGACCTCATTAGATCCACTGGAGTTGTACTCATACATGGCAAAGGTGGCTTAAACTTTAAATCATGTCTAGATGACATAATGGCGAAGTGTGGATGATAAATAAACCTCCCCCATCGCATCTCAAGTGGTTTTTGTCACTTTGCAGCTGCTTGACAGAAGAATTGGCTCTAATTTTGATGTGAGTACTCAGTGGAGAGCCTAGAATTCTAGGGTCTCAGTTTACCTAGTGACACTAGATAGATACTATAAGGTTATTGTAAGAGGTTCACAGTCCAAAACCTACTAAAGGCCTTAATGTAACCTAAATGACTTCATTGGGTCGACCGCAGGTCTTATGGGGAAACCCTAATGGAAGGAGAGGCAGGGAAAATGATGATTCCTACAAGCTACTCAGTTGTAGATTTTCTAGATAAAATAGGATCAGAATCATATAAGGACACAGACTGAACTTTTTGCACCAGATTAGTGATGGAATGGTATAAATATTAATTTGCTGTTGTGTTTGGCATTTTAAAAGTATTCAAAAAATAATGTCTGGAAACATAAGTTCTCACAAGCTTGCCCATGGTGCGATGTGTCACTGATAATGGATTGGAGATCCCACTCCTGAACATTAGTATCATTTCATGGATGACATTGTGAATTACTGAAATGCTTTTAAAAGGTGACGGTATGATGAGATGGGCAGATTCTAAAGAAAAAAATAAGGAAGAGATGGTTCTATTGAAAGGGAATTTAGTTAGAGAATAGACTGGAAACATACCATAGAGATAACTGCTGCCTTTATATAAGTGGAATAATTGTAATAGATCATAAATTCTAACCTTGGTATGGGCCCTTGTGGTAAATACTAATTGATGGACCAGAAAGAGTGCTGTAGGTTGGGGGTGAATATATAACAATTTTGAATGATATCAAATTTTTAATATCTCATGATACAACTTATTGATAGATCCAGATCAATAGAGCTAATTTTACACTGGTAACTTGGACTGGTATATTAGTGCACCAAGTTTCATGCAAATCTATTATAACTGCGTGATTGAATGAAACAACTTTGTGGTTAGAATGAATAGTCTGTGGAACAATACATGATTTTTTATTAGAATTACCTAAAATTTGGTTCTTTAGACTTATTAATGCTGTTTGGGTGTCAGAAGGGGATTTTGATATTATCTGGCAAATTATGAGCAACTGGCCTAGATATGGAATGCGACCTAAGGAGCTGCCGGAGGCCTCTGTACTGGATCACTTCCTTGCAAACCCTTCTATCATTTATTATAAAGTAGAAGAGGAGAAGGGGGCAGAAAAGGAGAATCTTGGGGAGGGGCATGGCAGTAACGCATTGCTCATTTAAAATATATGGGCCAAGTCACTGAGCTGAGAAAGAGAAGCCATAGAAGACCTTAGTCCTTCTTACGCCAAGAAAGGGTACTAACTACGGGCCAGGAATAGGGGATGGACATTAAGACTTATAGTTTTGCTCAAAACCTGATGACACACTATGCCGTGCAATGATAATGACCAACTGATTGGTGTTTCAGTCCTATGCCCATACTCTCTACCCCTATAGGCTGATATTGTCAAGCAATTTTATAAAACTAATGTCTTCTTGAAACATGAATTGGTATACGCTTCCCATCAGGTGCATATTAAGTCTGACCAGTAATGATTGAAAGCAACCCAAATTGGGATTAATTTAAAACTTTAAAGTCATGCTATATGGTTTAAAATCTTCTACATCCATTTTCTTTTGATTCATTCATAGCGCCTTCACTTTATTTCCATTTGGCATAGCTTTCTGAACAATTTTAAAAAAAGGTAAAGTAAAAATCAACTCCAACCTTGCCTGCCGCCAAATAGTTCTCCTGATGTCATTGGATCCACCGCTACCTACTTCAGAGTGGAGCAGCGCATGAAACACCCCCTAGCATTTTCCCCCTGGCAGGAAAACGCGTTTGTACTTGCTCATCCAGTCTCCAAAATCCTTGGGATGGTTCATTCCTCCCAAGGATCTTGAAATCCACCTCACTTGTACCCAGGCGGTGCCTCAGAGTCCCCATGGTGCTCCCTTGGAGAAGCATGCATTTCAGCCTTAGGTTCAAAATGAGAAGCTATTACCATATGACAATGAAGCAATCATTGAACTTTCCCAGGCGGTTATGAAACCCACTGAGTTTATAGATTCCGCCCCTTTGGGTGTACTTCAACTTAGGCTTTTATTGTGAAGCCAACGCTGCCACTGTGGCAACTGTGCCCCTGGTGTTCCAGGGGAACCCCTCTTCACACACCTGTACTCAGCTTCCCACAGACACCACTTTGCTGGTTCAGTTCACGGGTTTTCTCAATCACCTCCCCCCTGCGGTGCTCCAATAGGAGCTGATGGCTGGTTTGGCCGCTTATTGCTCAGACCCCACCCTTCAGTTTGTGGTCCCTTATGAAACCAAATGTCTCTCAGGGCCTCAGGCATTTGCCAAGATAGGCCCTTGTACAAATAAATTCTTTGCTGATATCACCACTTTTTATTCTCACTTATGCCCTTATATCATTCTGGGCCCACGTCAATGGCGGCTGGTCAAATTACTCAGTCTGTTTTTAGTTGTATCACTAAAAATGAAAAAAGACCTTACCTTTTCGCTTCCCACCAGAATAAAGTCCAACTCCACTGGTACCCACCCTGCCGCTAATCCCACAGCATTTTCAGTCTGTGGTAGCATCCTGTCCCCTCCCCCAAAGCCTGCTGATGCCGCAGTCTCATACCAGCCAATCAGGACCAACCTCAAACTTCAGCTACAATCATCCTAGTCAATCAGGAAGTGGATTGGATTAATGTTCAACCCTGAGCTTCCTCCTATTTGTCAGCTAAACTTCAAACCTATGCTAATGTCTCATTCAGTATAATAAGAATCCCTGGCCTTATTGTCTGAGGTTTCAAGATTGGGTAATCTTATTGAACTGTCCACTTTTACCCTAGAACGGTTTTTACAAAACGATTATGATGCTCAGTTCTCCCACCAATTTTATATCCCACAAACAAATGCAACGCCATTCTTCTCCAATTTTAGCTCTCTGGTGAAGCGCCTGCCCCTTCTGCCTGCCTTCCTCTCCAAAAAATGTCACTAATTTAGTGTCAATTTTAGCTGGGGGTATTTCTCCCCCTTCTGTCCCAGATCACCTTTTCATAGCATGTAAGTGGGACCTCCTTAAGTTTCATAAAGGTCCCATGACTCAGTCTTGAATGTCAAGCAATTGCAAAAAAATCCCAAAGCCAAAATTACCCGCAAAAACATTGTCACCTTCATCAAGCTCTCCAAAGCACTTCTAGGCTGAGTAAGATCTGTCACAATATATTAATTCCTTTTTGGTGGCGCACAGTAACTGTCCAGGACCTCCCTTGGGTGATATTGAGCCCCACACTGCTGATGCTCCCTATTGGCGAAATAGTTCTCTAGACTGTTGCTGAGGTTTAAAGGTGGGCTCAAAGCTGAAATTTAGCAGAGAAGTCAAAAAATGTAACTATGGATTGAATACAGACTGCTTAATTAGAATAAATACATCAATATTTAGAGGGTGCATAGGGACATGGTGCCTAAAGGATCTTTGTGGCCCCATTCACTTAATATTTTTCATGGCCTTCCATATCAACCGCTTGGGCAGCACCCTCATTGTACTTTGTTGACCCCATGACTGGAGCGGTGGAGGCCACATCTCTTGCAATTCAAGTAGTGGGGACAAGATATCAGAAGTCGCCTCCAATGATTCTCAAACACGCATGGATTCTCGCTTGAATTTGGGTTTTATGCTGCTAAGATAAAGCTTTGTTCAAATAAATCTTGAGAGTCATTTCATTATGGCTCAATTCAGAAGTAGAATCCAGTTCGCTTTTCATCTCAAATCTCAACACCCCCTTTCATGGAACTGACAGATAAAATTGAACTGGCCTGCCAATTGGTGTGCGTGAGCACCCAGAAGACAAACCATAATGACAAAGGCTTTGCCATCTAAGTGACTTGGTAATAAGGTGAGTGGGAGGCAAACAAAGAATGATGGCTGGTGGCCTCCATAATTATTAACCTGACAATCAACCAAAGAGCGGCCCCTGAGGAGCCAGAAAATTTGGGTACAAGGGACTCTTCAGCCACCAAGAAAGGGCCAGGATTTGCTTTGGGGTCACTAATAATAAATTTGGTGGCAAGGTCACAAAACCTCGCCCAATGTGGAAATAGGAACTCCAGCATCATCAGCACATCTTTTTGCCAGAGAGCATTGGCAAATGAAATATTCTAATAGGTCATGCATGTGATACCCCTATTCAATGAAGGTGGTGAGCAGTGTGGTGAGAATGGACACTAGGGCCCAATCATGACGCAGCCTGAGAAACATGGTTTGAGGTTACTGAGGTAGAAAAATATGGAAAAATTATAAAAGCAAATTTTTCAGTTGGAAAATTATAGTTTATTGAAACATAAAGGTAAAGAATTGACTGACAACCGTACCAGTGAGTTGTGGTTGCCTTAAGGCTAGGGGCTTGGGGAAAAATTTAAGATGCATAAACAAAGGAGTTACAAGCCCAACTGATTTTGGTAGAACAAAAATCTTGCAACTAACTCAGTGCCAAATTGGTCTTCCAGTGGCCATCTGACTCCTACTCAAGTTTTCCCACTAGACTGTTCCTTCTACCAAAATTTTTCTTGGCTCAGCGTTGCTTTAATTGGCGGATGACTGGAAGTGCCCATGGCAGGGAATGGGGGCCTGTCCCACTGGGTATTAAATGAATTCACCACATTTGATTTCACTGGGTTTGGTCCCCCAAGTTATTCAGATTTTTTGCCTTATCGGTGCAACCCAAAATTATTGTTAAAGTTGAACCCCTTGATTGATTATGATTCTTCGCCCCTTCAGTGGACCTTAACATCAGCGCTGGAGTGATATGCTCATTATTACCCTTTATCCAGCGTCCTCTTCCCACTGCAACCTCAGCACACACTTCCCTGATTTAATTAAGAAGCTCTCTTACAGTTAAATATGGCGGGGAATGAGGAACCATCAATGGGTAGGCCATCAATCACCGTTCATACACCACATGGGCGAGATCGCCCTGGGTTATGAGTTGGATGGACACCTTTGTAAACCATTTTTTGTGTTAAAAGGGAACGTCTCATGGTTGAGGTGCAGGGGACGCTCCTGAGACTTACACCCCACTCCTTTGCTGTCAACCTGGACCCACGCCTTGCTTAATGTCAACGTCACTGAGGAAGCGCCCCCTGATCACCCTCCCCCGCCATGATCATTTAATGGCTCACCATCACTGGCATAGTTGGTTTATATGGTTTGGTTATGGTGTATTTTGGTCTTTGGTGCGGTTTGAACCTTTTTTATTTATTTCTTTTTGGCAATGTCCATTCCTTGGTTGGCTTACTTCACATAAACAATTTATATCGCCTTCTGGGTGTCAGAATTTTAACCAGATGAAATCTTCCAATAATTAAGCGTTATTTGGGATGAAATGACCAATCCCGGCGGAATGGTTTATTGAATGAATTTTGTGTTATTTGGTTCGATTGCTGGTTAGTTGCTCCCCAATTTGGTTGAGCCAAAATTAGTATCCCACCGAGTTTGGTATCAGGTTTGAGTGGGGCCAATTGGTGGCCCCCAAATCAGTAGAAGGATCACCGGCGGCTAATAGCTGAGGATGATCCAATTGATATCAGTCAGCAGAATCAAAGTTTGACGCCAACTGCCATTCATGGTCTGTTGTGGGATTTCTGGCGGAAAGCCAATGTATTTGCTTCATTCATCTATGAATTTGCTGTCTGATAATCCAATATTGGTGGATCCAGCAATTATGAGTTTGAGGTGGACAAAGTTGTTTCTGGTGCCTCGTTTATTATTTGATAAGATGAGAAGTGATGTTGGCGAGATGCCAAGATATTCTGAGTCAAAGTGAGCAAACAAACTGGTTTCCAGTGCATTATCATCATTTAAAGGTTAAATCCAAATTTGACATTTATTTAGGTTAATTATTTATATGGCTCACTGGCAACTTAAGGCTGAGGATGAGCCAAAACTAATTCAGACATAGGGAAGGAAAGAGCGAGAGGGTTGACGCCAGAGAAGAAGAATAGTATAGAAGAAGAAGAGAAGTGATTGACTGGAAGAACCAGCAGAAGAGCTGATAGGTCAGCGGTGGGCGCAGTAGTCCTTTTGTAAATAGTATAAATACCTGGCGCTTCCCTTTCAATAAACATCTCTCTTTGCCTATTCTACCTTTTGTTATAAATTTATATTTGTTTCATTGATTGGAGTTTAGGCTAAAAGGGGATCCCCAGAATGGTATGGGTGATATGCCAAGGGGTTAGCTGGCACTGCTAGCCCCGATGCCTAAGGTGAAAAGGCAAGGGCTGACCAGTCTTCATACTGGTTAGCCTGCCAACTAGCAGAGCCTATAGTCGATTTTCCAACACTGGGGATCTCAAGTTTATCTGTGCTGTTGAGTATGTTGATAAAACTTGATTTACTTGCTCAATGCAGAGCAACTTGCTAAGGATTTGGTGGCTTTAATTGAAGACTTGCATTTGTATGTGATATATAGCAAATCCAAAATGTTAATATTATATTGATGAGGTTCAATTCCTTAAGGACCAGGTACTGAAGGATAGTCACACTATTAAGCCTTTTAAACTGAATGACATTCTTTCTGACCCACCCCTGTGATGTATAAACAACTGCGCAGCTTCCTTAAAGCGTTCATTTTTCTAAGAATTTTAACAGCTATCTCCAAGATTGCATCATCCTTACACCCACTAATTGGAAAAAATGCTATTTATTTTAACTAAGAATATCAACAAGAGTTCTACGCACTAAAAGAGATTCTTATTGCCGCTCCTGTAATCCACCATGTTGGCAAAGATAAGCCCTTTATGGTGCCTGTGACGCCTCAGGCATGGCTGTTGGTGATATCATATTGCAATAATTTTTGAGTGGTGAAAACCAGTGGCTTACTTTTCAGAAATTTTACCACAACTAAGCGCTCTTGGGCCATTTATGATAAGGATTTGACTACCATCACCTGGTCCCTGATTCACTAGCAATTTTATTAAATTGTGCCAAACATACTATATCTAGGAGCACTGACCACAAGTCACTCACCCACTATTGCAAACCACAAAAGTTGGCACACAACCAGACAAGAACTCAATGTGATCTGCTAAAGCACACTTTAATTTGAGTTTGTTAATGGGTCCACCCAATTTTTTCCAGATATTCTTAGTCACAATATGCATATGGGTCCTGACCTTAAAGTTAAATGTGAGTTAGTCACTTTATTCCCCATAAAAGGTAGTTGCTATTACACCTTCCTCTGTTGTTACTGCCACACCTTCACATTGCGTCCTTAATGCAAACCCTTGTTACAAATTCACTTAATGTTTCTTCCACTTCATCTACGCCTGTTAGTGCTGTTTAGTTTGACCAGAACACCACTAATCTCATTAACTGATGTAAGCATCTGATTTTTCAGGCTTGGCATCCCAGTCTTCAGACCCTGAAGTACTAATCTACTAACCAAGCTCAATGTTTTTATATCCCCATATGAATGCTACTACCAAGAGTATAGGGTAATTTACTTCCACAATTGAGTTTGGGTTCCCTCCGCTCTTCTTTACAGCTTTCTAAGGGAACATCATAATCCTCCCACCATGTGACTTCCTGGCGTAAAAAAAGCATTGACTTTATTAAGCGTGTGTTTTTATGAATTGAGATCACAAAGTGTGATCCTGATTGTATTTTAATACTTCTTGGCTTGTGCTATTCCTAATCTGTTAGGACATTATGGCATGGTTCACTCCACCCCTGAAACAAACTAGAGGTCCAAGGCTTCACTCTCAGTGAACTTTATAATGAGTTTAAGCACGTCTATTGGTTTCAACGCTAACATAATGTTAGTTGATTTTTCACAAAATATGCTATTTTATCCCCTGATTGACATCAAGATTTTATTTATTTGAGGCATGCTGGCAAGGGGACAGACATTACCAAAATAGAGAAAAAAGTATTAACATGAAAACTGAGCAGGGTCGACTCCATCATGGAAAAATTTTGCCTCCAGATCGGGACTCAGATTTTTCTGGTGACGTCCTTGGTAAGGTTTTCGTGTTATTAGACCTACTAGCTGATAATAGCTTCCTTCAGCTGGCACCCCAATTGATGTGCAAAGGGTGGGAATCAAGCCTGCAACCTTCAGTGTGGTAGCTGTATGCCCTACTGACTCTCCTTCCACCCCCTTCCCTGATTAACATCAATGACAGTGAAAAAAACAGCCCAGATCTTCATTTCCAGTGGCTTGTCCCTTTTTGAGGACCTATAAGTGATCTTAGTGACAGGATTCACAGTTTTCTATAGTTCCTGGATTGCGTCATGCAGGATATTAGAGATCGAACCTTGTAGGTCTTCTGCCTACCATCCCCCATTTAAATGTTCAGAATAAAAATCTACAAGTTGTTGAATTTTAAGCGGGGAAGATGCTTAATGGTGCTTGTTACCTTAAATCCAACAATTTAATTGAGGGGTTTTTCTCACCACTTATAAGAAAATAAATAAATACTAATAAATACTAAAAAGGTATTTTTATAGTTTTATTAGTAGCTGCACAGGGATAAAAAAGAAAATCCTAGTTATAAATTAGTACTTAGTAATTAAAGTGACTCTGGCTCAAGTGTTATAGGCAACAAATCAATTTAGCTTTGAGCCAAAATTGAAAATATGGACATTTGACCTGTTAGCGCTCTCAAATCTTGGACCACTTTACCAGATTGGCTGAGGGAGGATTAGAAGTAGGTATGACATATCCATGAGGCAAGAATTGTATAAATATGAGCCAATCACCTTGGCTAAAAATTTTTGAACCTTGAGAGATCACCTTTAAGGCTATAAAAGGGGTGTTTGTGGCGTAGGTGCATGAGTTAAATTAGTAGTGGGTTGGGGAGGGACCACCAATGGACTCCCCTGATTTTGCTGCCTAGTTGGGGTAATTTGCTTACCCAAACTTGTGCTATCAGCCTAAGGATTATTAATAATAATATAGCCCTGATTTGAGGGTTCCACCGTGAATTGGCCAATGTCTTTTGGCCAATTGTATTGTTACATTCATTTCAAAATTCTTATCACAATATTGGACTTACAATTGTCTGACATTACCCCCTTCAATGACTCCCTTTCCGCTCAGCATAACTTTCCAAGAAAATTATATGGAAAAAGAAAGTAATTCTAATCCCCCCATAGTTTCACTCTTATGCTTTTGGATTCTCCACTGGCTGCTCCAATGTGGGGAAGCGGCAAAATCCCCCCACCATTTTCCATCTGGCAGGAAAATGTGCTCAGATTGGCTTGCCCAGTCATACCAAACCCCTGGGATGATTCATTCCTCCCAAGGATTTTGATGCCCACCTCGCTCATACCCAAGCAGTACCTCACTTCCCCCTGGTGCTCCCCTGGAGCAACATGCACTATGGCCTAATGGTTGACTATGGGAAACTCTTCCCGTACTACAACCAAACCATTATCAAAATGGCACAGGCTGTGATGATTTCCACCAATTTATTGATTTCCGCCCCTATAAGGGGTATTTCAACCTCAGCTTCACCTGCAAAGCTGACGCTGCCACTGCAGCAACTGTGCCCCTGGTATTCCAGGGCACCCCTCTCCCCACAATTCAGACCTGGATCCCAGTGGACACCACTTTGGTGGTCCAGTTTGCTTGTTTGCCCACCCACCTCCCCCTGCAGTGCTCCACCAGGAACTGATGGACGGTTTGGCAGCCTATGGCTCCAACCCCATCTTACAATTTGTGGTCCCAAATGGGGCAACACGCCTCGCTGAGCCTCAGGCATATGCCACAATCAGCCCTGAATTAAGTAAAATTGCTGTTATGAATCCCCCTCATGCTGTGATTCCTTTTGCCCCCAACAATCCATTCTGGGCCTGCGTCAAGGGCGGGCAGACTATCTGCCCATCCTGTTTCGAGTTGGGCCACTCAAAACGCAAGTGCTCCTCCTTAGTTACTTCTGACGGATTGGATGTTTTGCCCACCAACCCCTGATCCGCCACCCACCCCATGCCAGTTCCAGCATGAGGTATGATCCTACCTCCCCCTCCCCCAAAGCCTGTTGTTGCAGCTGCACCTGCAGCCACAAATCAGCCTCCTACTCGCCTTAGTGCCACAAACGCTCCACCCAATCAAGCACAGGATTGGACCCCAGTTTGATCCCTTGCACCCACCAAATAATCAACCAATCCTCAACCATATGCCAATTTTCCAATTCAATTCAACCAGAACCCATGGGAGAATTGTATGAAATTGACAAATCAGATAATATCATTGAAGAACCATCTCTGCAAGTCGACCAGTTCTGTAATGCAGATTGGGATGCAGAATTACCCCCTCATTTATATGCCCTAAAGCCAAATGCTGTATCATTCTACAGCAACCACCAGCTTGCAGTAGAAGCAGCTGCTACACCAGATTGTCGTCCCCTCCAAAAAGCTGCCACCAAATCATTGGCGATGCTCACAGGAAGAAGTCCACCTCCTGTTATCCCCATAAATCTTACCCCAAAAAGTAAGATTAATATTAATCAATTGCACAAAAATGTCAACGACGCTATTCAGAACGTGGTAACTGTAGCACGGAATCCAAAAGCTAAGATTACCCAAACCAATATTACCACGTTTTTTAAACTACCAGATGCCCACATTAAAGCTGGAAAAGCTTTATCAAATATATCACTGCCAATTTCATAGTTGGCAACTTCTCAAAAAGTACCAATCATTAAAGATATTGAAACACATTCCGCCAATTCCCCAACGCCCTTGCTATCCACCTTGACATGTACCCTACTCTGGGATGAGGAAGTTGCTACCAAAGAGGAGCCCCCTGATCCTCCCCTCCCCTTCCGCCATTGAGGGATAAGCAGTCTCCGCTGCCCACCTGGTTGGTTGTTTCATTTAGTGTGTTTCATTCAATCCGCTCATTTGGGCATTTTTTTTAAATCAATTAGTTAAGTTAAGTTTTAGTTTTTAGTTTGGTAATGTAATCCCCTGGTCGGCTTACCTCAGTTATTTAAAAAACATTACCCCCTTCAAGAGCGTTGGGGGGAATAAGGGCATAAGAACTGGCCATGGACCATGTTGATGGTAAATCCAGAAGCATGGGATTTGATGGAGTGTTCATCCCCTCGCTTATATGTGATAACAAATGGTCTCTCCCAGATGGAACTGAGCTTCTCATTTCTTGGAGTGATTTGATTGTGATAATACAATATCAAGTTGGATACTTGGAAGTACGGAATAAGGTCTTGGAGCTCATTTGCAGCTTAACTTTTTTACTGTCTTAGCTAAATTAGTCATGGCCTCTAATTGTAATTGGATGATGTGTTGGGCCAACTTTTTCATGGCTTGCCCAGGGACAGTCCAGTCAGAGAAAGTATCCTTGGCTAATAATACTGCCACCCCAGTTTCTCACCCATATAACACACAGAAAGGGGTCATCTTGAGGATGCGATGGTAACTTATATGATAAGCCATGAGTGAACTGGCTATTAAAGATCCCAGTGGAGGGGGTCTGAAGTAACCATTTTGCGGAGTATTGGGACCAGGTTCCGTTAACTCTTTCCACATCACCATTTGTGGATGCGTTATAGGGGGCCAAGAATAGTTGTTGAGCTCCAACGGAGGTGGCAAGGAGCTTCACTACTCAAGAGGTAAATGTTTTTCCCATTGTCACATAGGAGGACATGGGGGCACCCAAGCTAGGTGAAGATGTACTGGTGCAAGAAGGTGGCTTTGGCTTTAGCAGTCTGAGTGGGGAGAGCAACAGCTTCATCTCATTTGGTGAAATGATCAATACTGACCAAGATATAGCTATGCCACCTGTAATCCTTGGGCGAGGACTACCACGTCTAAACTTATGGTATGGAAGGGTTGTTGGGGCGTTGTAGTTTGATACTGATATCAAGTCTTGAAGCTGGATTGTTTTATACAGGCCAAGAAGACATCTAAGATTTCAGTTATAATTCTAAGATGCCCTCCCAGTAGTACTTCTCTTTCACCCATTCGTAGGTTTTGTGCACTCCGCCATGACCCATGATAGTGTGAGACTCCAAGATGTTAGGTACTCGCTTGGACGGCCAGAGGGCAACCAATTTACTCCTACTTTCTTATATAACTTCCCACTTTCCACCTTACTGTTCTGGGGTGTCAAGCTATCATTTTTGTGCTGGTATATCTTCATTAGCCTATGCGTCAGGAGTCATGAGGAGGTCATGTAACTTCTCAGTTTTACTATTGTCTAAGTGAAGAATGGGCAGCTACGATAACTCATCTTCATTCATGTGGCGCGTTCTTGCCCATTGCGCAATAGTTATATTGTAATGCTGGAGTTTCAGAGCACAGAGAGCCAACCGCCTGTGGGGTCCTTCATATTCTGTAATCACCTTAGAGAAGCGTAGTTTGTGATCACTTTAAAAGGAGTCTCATATAGAAAAGGGCAGTAGCATTTGACAGCAATCAGAACAGAAAAGCACTCATTCTCAGTGACGTTGTAGTTGCTCTCAGCTTTTGAAAGCATCTTGCTAAAGTAAGGCATGGGATGATCGACTCCATGCTCATCCAGTTGAGCCAATATAGCTCCAACAGCGTAGTCAGAGGCATCCTTGAACAACATGAAGGGCTTGCCATAGTCAGGGTGGCAGAGTATTAGCCTTTTTTGCAATAGCTCCTTCAGAGTCTCAAATGCAGCCTTTTGTTCAGCACCCCAATGGAAGGGGGTGTTCTTAGCTAGGAGGCGTACAAGGGGCTCGCTGAGCTGGGCGAATTTAAGGATAAATTGATGATAGTACTCCATCATTCCCAAGAATACCTGGATGTCTTGAAGGGTTTTTGGCGCAGGCATCTTGGATATTGCTTCGACTTTATATTGTAGAAGTTGTATTCCATCTTGTAAGATGGCATGTCCAAGAAAATCCAGTTTCTTCTGGAATAACGTGCATTTGAAGGGCTTTAGTTTGATATAAGATGCCCGCAAGCGTTGTGACACTTCCTTTAAATGTGTGAGGTGCTCATTGAAAGTCTTGGAGAAGATGGTGATGTCATCAAGATAGACAATCACACAGCTCAGCTTGAGACTTGATAAAGTGATTAATCACCAGTCAGAAAGTGGCGGGTGCATTACATAGCCCTTGAGGTAGTTGGGTAAGTTGGAAGAGACCCTCACTGCAAATAAGAGCACATATCTCTTGGTCTTGTGGAGAAAAGTCCATTTGCCAATAACCACTGTTGGGATATTCTCTGGGTTAGGTGTAAGCCTTGTCCAGGGGAAGGATCGACACCCCCCTTTAAGGGGTGTAAATCCTAAATGGATTATTAAATTCAAAAATAAGAGTCGAATCTACAAGTTATCAAATTTGGGGCTTAGTATAAATTACCCAAAATTTGAGGAAATGGTACATTCCCTTCCCTTAGGACATGTGACCTGGGATATCACTTGACCTGGTCACAAGGGCGGGGAGATCTGAGTAAGGATCAAAACAATGGGAAATCCAGAAGGCAAGGAGAAGCCCTACTTGGACAGGGCCAAGATGATCCTTGAGGCATGTGTCCCCAAATACCCTATAAATATCCCTAGATATTATTCTAATAAAATACTTCTGTTCATAATATTTATCTTATCTTATATTTTATTAAGTTTAATTTTATTAAAATGAACAGAGTCTCATCCATTGTCGCATTTGGAGCTGCCCCTGTCCTCTTGGCTGACGCCAGCCCCTTGCAGTCAGCCTACTTGTTGGGTTTTCCTGCGTCAGCACCAGCGAGCGCATCTTGGGGAAACCCAACAACCACTAGCCAAGTCCATGGCTGAAAAGAATTTAGACCCAGAGAGTTGGTCCAGAGCATCATCAATATGAAAGAGAGGATGACTATCCTTCTTTGTGAGTTTTTTTAATTTTCAGTAGTCCTTCACTATCCAATTGCCTCCATTTTTCTTTTTATCAATAGGAGCAGTTATGATGTTATGATTTTTGCCCATATTCCCATCTGACTAGATTAACAGGGGTCACTAGGGGATAATTCTTTATAGCGAAGTGAAATGGATATCAGTTGACCCTAATTTTGTGGTTTTAATGTTTGAGGGATTTTAGGTAATTCTCCTGGGTTGGATCTGTTAGGGGTTGATCAGGGTGAATGTTTAAGGTCTTTTCGTGCAGAGTTGCTGACAAAATAGGGTCATCTAATAGTTAATTGATGATTAATTATCAGAGGTACCTTTGGGATTGGTTGGGTTTCATCACTGACCAATTAAGAATTTAAGGATAAAGTTGTGAGGCAAGTGATGCCACCTGCAACTAGCAAATTGATCAATTAGTTTGCTACCTGTTTTAATGGGCAACAAGTCCCATTACCTAGGCAGATCGCTTGCCAAATATGGTTGGTTCATGGGATTGAGAGGAAATGTTAGGGACACGTTTTCTGACTCTTTACGTTTTAGGTCTTGAGGATGTCCAACGCCAAAATCCTAGCCAGATTGGGGAAGCCATTCCTGATGAGACGACAACAGGTAAATTAATGGCAATGGCTGCCATTTTATCAATGAGGTGCTAACTGAGGTTTGAGCACCGAATTCTCTATAAGTCCCCCTAAGAATTCACTTAATAAATATTCTTTTTTACCAGATATATTTTTACCAGTAATCAGTATCATACAAGAAGCACTTCACTTAAATCATTTTAAGTTTTAATCTTTCTCAAGGAAATTATTTCTGTGTGCTTTAATTGGGAACTATTTAGGACAAAGAGTAAGAATCTGAGCGTGGATCCAGAGAAGAGAAGTTGAATTGAGATTTGCTGCCAACTGTGTGTCACCAGAGAGAAGCTATAAACGATGATCTGAGTATTGATCAAGATAGGCAGTATAAGGGAATAAATCCCTATTGAGGACATCCTAAGTATTTAGAGGGAATTACTTGTCAAGCGTTGGACCTAATACTAGTATTTTATTCAATTACAGATAATAGTCTCCATACTATTATCTACTTAATACATATTGTATTAGACAACTCAGAGAATTGCTCAACACCAAACCTGTGCAGTTAATTAATTTAGGTGTTTTCAGCTGTGAATAATCAAGAAACCCTATATATTATAACAATTGGTGCTAACTACAGGGGTGTAGTTGAGTAAGATACTATGATATTATATCTTATGAGATATTTCCTATAATAGCAATAAATTACTAGGAAAAGTAACATCATTGAATCTTGAATGTGAAATAGATCACGTTCATTTGTGTTTGCCCAGCTCAGATTTGGAGCTACTAGTGAAACAAATTAAAGAAGAAACTCAAGATTTGGGAAAAGGAATTTCAACTTAGATATGGAATTGTATAGTGCTGCAAGAAAACCTGTTCCACCACATATCTACTCAAAATGAAGATTATCAGCAGAGCCAACTCAGGTTGGAATTGGGTCAGCTTGAAATAGTTCTGAGGATCAGCAGGGCGAGTTTGGGTTGAAATTGGGTTCACATTAAATAGTCCTGAGGAGTGAGGTGTTAGGTGAGACACTAGATGAGACATTGGATGAGTTGATATGGAGTGAAATACATTCAGAAAATTTGATTGCATTACAATTAAGAGTATGAGGTCAAAAAAAGAAGTGATTGATCCAAGAGAGTAGAGAGAATCGCTTGACCTAATAATACTTAATCAATGAGGCAGAAATTGCTGGAGATGAGGATCATTGATCCAAGACAAAATTGGAAGAAGCTATAGAGGCTAGATCAGTCTTTGTGATTAAGGGATTGTTTCAAGATCCACCAGTGGAGATACTTCTAACGTTTTGGATGGCAATCAATGCCAAAGATCGTTTTTAGGAGAAAAACGATCAAAACAATCAAATGGAACTGTTGAGTAATGAGGAATACATAATTGTGGGAGATACGAAATCTCAAGTATCAGTTGCTGAATTATGAAACAAAATTAGGACCTGTTGGACGAATGACTAATCAGGATTGAAGGCCTAATAAATGAAAACATTTACAAGTATTGCAAAGTCAGCAAGTGTTGCCTATATGTGAAGAAGCAGCGCTGCTGGTCGTATATAGTGAGTAAGGTCAATATTAAAAAAAGTGGAAGTATTAGACCTAAAAGAATATATTTGTAATGTTCCTAGAGGACCACTGAATCGATAAAAATGGTCATGTCCTAAAATTTTGGTCAAGTCCTTAAAGAGGACCATCAAACCAAAAAATGGTTAAATCTTAAGAGAATAAGATTTTAAACCATGAAAATTGGTAGGTAGAGTATACCTATGAACCATTTTGGATGAAGGGGAAAAGAAGGACCTTTGACCTAATTGTAGGTTAAGTCCCATTGCAAAAGAAAAAGACAAAAAGTATAAATATTACATATCAATTTTATGCGTCCATAAATTTTGGACCTATGATGAGATAAGATTACCACCAGGGGTAACTGAGAGTATCAATCTATTGTTCAATTGAGAACAACTCGCTGATCTGATGGAAGACAGCAGGAGGAGGAGCTCAAATTATTAACAAGTATTGGGATTTATTCACCCAGGATGGCCATGATTTGGGATGCTTGAGAGATTTGATCCACAAGGTTAGTACCAGGGAAATCTTGCCAATCAGGATGAGACTGATTTGATGGTTGAAGGCAGCCAAAGCGGTAGTAGAGGAAGAACTCAGCAAACTAGTGAAGCATGGGTTCTAGTTCTTTCATCGAGTCCATAGGTGAGCCCTATCCTTATCATGAAGAAGAAGGACAGCTCTGATTGGGTGGTGATTGTTTATCAGAAGCTGAACAAGATTACAAAGGAGGATTTGCACCTACTATCAAGAATTGATGATGCACTAGATTGATTAAGAGAAGTGAAGTATATCTTCACTATGGATCTAGTATTGGGATATTGGCAAATAGACTTGCTAAGAGAAGACCAAGAGAAATGCGCGATTATCACTGTGCAGAGGCTTTATCAACTGACGAGGATGCCCCAGGGTCTGTGCAATGCGCCTGCAACGTTTCAGAGGGCCATGGACGCCATACTAAATGACGAAGTTGTCATGCATCATGGTGTACTTGGATCATATAAATGTGTTCAGTAGGACGTTTACTGACCATTTCCACCACTTAGAGGAAGTGTTTAAGAGAATATCCGCAGCCAACCTGAAGATTAATCTGAGGAAGTGCCACTTCTTCAAGAAAGAGTTAGAATATCTGGAGTTTGTAGTCAACTCTAGTAAACTGCAGCCACAAGCTCAGAAGATTGAAGCCATATATTAAATGGCTGTGCTGAAGAGTGTCCAAGACACCCAAGTGTTCCTTGGAATGGTCAGATATTATAGGAGATTAATTCAAGATTTTGCAAGAATTGCAGAGCTCCCCTTCCATTTACTAAAAGATCCTAAAAAAGATTCGTTTGGAGTGAAGAAGCCCTGAGATCCTTCAATGGGTTACGTCAGTATTTAATAGATTCTTCAATTTTGAGTAATCAAAATTTTGATTGAGATTTAAACTAAAAACTGATGTTCCATTGATGGCGATTGGCGCCATATTGAGTCAAGTAGATGAACTTGGGGATGAACATCCAGTGGTGTATGTGAGCCAGACACTCTCAGCTGCTGAGAGGAATTACACTGTGACTGAGTGTGAATGCCTTGCAGTCATTTTCACCTAAAAAAGTTTCAAGTGAATATCCATGTAATGCACTTCAAAGTTGTGATGGACCACTCCTCATTGCGTTGGCTGCACAATTTACAAGAGCCAGAAGGATGAATGGCCTGATGGGCACTAAAGCTACAAAATTATGATTATGAGATAAACCACCAAGCAGGGGCTTCTCACCAGAACGCGGATGGCTTATTGTGGTTACTTATGGTCCTTGTGGTATACCAGCAGGCTGATGAGCTATTCCAGAGAATGGACAATGGGGAAATCAGGAACAAGACCCTAAGAAATCCAAGGTGTGCTTCAAAAAGCGATGGAAAACGCCAAGACCATGGATGAACAAATTAAGATGATAAATGGGAAGTGATTACTATTCCCAAAGCTGTCAGAATGAGCAGCTATCATTCAAGCCACTCATAAGGTTGTTGGACACAAAGGCCTGAGAAAAACGACTGATCAAATTTTCCAGTTTTACTACTGGGAGTCCATCGACTACAATGTTGTGGACTATCTGGATTTCTGTGTGGAGTGCCAGTTGCACAAGCCGCATAAGAATATGACTTGATACTGACTGGTCCACACAGATTTGCTTGGCTTATGGTGTCCATCAACGTGATGGGACCACTGATGAACATAGGGGGAGTCAAGTACATCATAGTTGCAATTGAACATCTGATGAGATGGGTCAAGATGAAGGCCCTGGAAAAAGTAGATGCTACAAGCATTGCGAAGTTTATCCTAGATCAAATAGTATACTGACATGGATGCCCACAGGTCCTGCTGAGTGACAATGGAACGAATTTTACGTCTCATGTGATCCCACAATTAAATGAAAATTTGGTAACAAAAGAGTCATTTCTGTACCTTACCAGCCAGAGACAAATGGACTGGTAGAATGAGTCAATGGGATGCTGGACGCGATGCTGAGAAAGATGGTCACAGGAAGAACTTCTGTGTGGGGAACATACCTTAGTTTAATGACATTCACCTAGAATATAAGTCATCATGCAGAGATGGAAAAACGCCATTTAAGTTGCTATATGGAAGGAAGGCTACATTGCCACCAATTTATATATATTTGTTGGTGGAACTAACATTGGGGATGAGTGCCAAGCAGTACCTGAACTGATTGATAAATATCCTGATTGAAATGCAATTGCAAGCATATGATACAACTTTGAAAAAAAGGATTCAAGAAAAATGATGGATGATAAGAACTGACCAGCCTTATCAAAATACTGAATAGGTGACAGAATTGCCTATTGTGATATGCATGTTTTTGGGAGAAGAAACAAGTTGGATGCGTTGTGGTTGGGTCTGTTCAAGATTATCACCAAGATGGCGATGGACGCATACTCCATCAAGAACTTCTAGACTGGAATGATAATTTTGAGTCCATTCTAAGTATTTAAAGCAATGGATCAATGAAAAAAATAATAATGAAAAATAGTTACAAAAGGACCGCTGAAATATAAAGTTGGTTAAGTCCTAATGATTTGTTTAAGTCTGAAAAAGGATCTCTGAACCAAACTAGATGGTTAAGTCTTAAAAAGTAAGACCTATGAACCATATAAAACAGAAAGATCTAAGTATACCTAGGAACCAGTTTGGGGAATAAAATAAAAGGATGAACCGCTGAACCAAAAAAGGTCAAGTACCATGGAAAAAAGAAGAAAAAAATAAAAGATTGATAAAAATATTGGAATAAAGGTTTATAAACTGCATAGAAAAAACTGATATATTTTAAACTTTTATTTTTTTGGCTATTCTTAACTCGGGGATGATTCTACCTATGTTACCTCTTGGGAGAAGGAGGATGGATCACAGTAGGAGTAAACAACCCATCAAAATCTATGTGAGATTGGATGCTAGCAAGGGATAGACCTACTTAAAACCAAGATCATTGAGCAGATGCTGATCCCTGTGAGAAAGTGACTAGGGGAAGAGAAATGGAAATGTTGAACATGACAAATGTAATATCCTGGAGTGGGGAGGGAAGCAAAAGAACAAGAAGAGGCAGTCAGTGAATAATTCTGAGTAATCCCAATATTTTGCTAAAGCCAGAAGATTTTGTCTTGAGTGCTTGCCGATGGGCTTTGTCAAGAATATTGGACATATGGGCTGGCATTGAGCAAGGGTTACTAGGCAGGGGTTGCAAAATCATGCCCCTATTAAAGCCATCATTTGAAGATACTGATGGAATGCACCTGAAATGAGATAGTCATGCTAGGAGCGAATGGCATCCTGCAGATTATGACTATGAGCTTCCTGGAAGTGAAAGCAGAATGATCAATGAAAGCCAAAAGAGGCTGGAAACTTTGTGGCCCAACTTCAAAGAACTTGACCGGCAAAGCGAAGAGCACAGGCTGCAAAATCTCAATTTAGAAAGTTTTAAGATTGGAGGAGTTCAAAGCTATGGACAAAGCCTTGATTACTTAGGTACTTAATTCTACATAGGGGAGTTTAAAATGTTCGTTGTTCTGATGGCTAGTTCAGTGGCCAAAACAGCTAACTTTTAATACTGGCCAAGTCAGAAAAGGAACTCCAGAAGCAAGTCTGATCCAAGAGGAATGATTAATTGAGAGTGGAGGGCATTGCTTCAGGAGGTTTGACAATTATGGTAGGAGATTCTGCAAATTGAGCCAAATCCAGGAGAGTTTCAAAATCTAACTCAGGAATTTAATACAAAGAAAGGATTGGCCACAAGTCATTTGAGACAATCGTTAACCTGGTTTTGTTGGGGTTGGTTATCATTTCCAAGGATTCCATGGAAGGACTGGCCACGGGTACTTGACAGGGAGTATGAGTACTGGAAGGACCATAGAAGAGGTTCTGGCATGCAGATCAACTCATCAGCTGAGAGAGCTGAAGGTCCTTATCAGACATGCTATCAAGTAGTTGTTAGTACTGAGACTCCAAATTTGACATATGAACTGGATGAGAGGGGGAATGCTGGACTTATATGATAGTTGACATAATGCACTCTGGAATCAATTAAGCTCTAACATCGGAGCAATTAATCTCAAAATTAATGGATAAGCTCTCCAATGAGGAATTAAGAATGATATGAGCCAAGAGGTTATAATTAGAAAATAATAAGGGTGTATATAAATGAGCATTCTTAATTGTGCTGAGAAATAACCATCAACTGCAAAAATCTCCTGTCAAGGACAAGGAGAAAATCAGTACATTGAGGATGCCAGACCAAGAATCCTGAATATGACAGTGGGTCATATGCCCTGAAAGGGGGAACTGGATCTCAGAATTAATATCATAACGAGTAAATCAATCAGCCCAGCACAACAGAAGGTCGTGGGAACTGCGCTTTGAGTAGGTAGTAGTGAGGAGGAAGAGAAAAAGAGCCGCATGCCAAAGATCATCATGAGCAGCGTTGAGTACTGACTGACCATACTCCATTTGAACAAAAGAAGTATTCAACTGAGTGTCTGAAACAGTGTTCTCCTATCCCAATCCTTTTCTTGCTGGAAATCTAGGCAAGAGGGGGATGTGTTAGGATTTTTGCCCATATTCCCAGCTGACTAGATTACCAGGGGTCACTAGGGGATAGTTCTCTATAGCGAAGTGAATTGGATATCAGTTGACCCTGATTTTGTGGTTTTAATGTTTGAGGGATTTTAGGTAATTCTCCTGGGTTGGATCTATTAGGGGTTGATCAGGGTGAATGTTTAAGGTCTTTTCGTGCAGAGTTGCTGACAAAATAGGGTCATCTAATAGTTAATTGATGATTAATTATCAGAGGTACCTTTGGGATTGGTTGGGTTTCATCACTGACCAATTAAGAATTTAAGGATAAAGTTGTGAGGCAAGTGATGCCACCTGCAACTAGCAAATCGATCAATTGGTTTGCTACCTGCCTTAATGGGTAGCAAGTCCGATTACCTAAGCAGATCGCTTGCCAAATATGGTTGGTTCATGGGATTGAGAGGAAATGTTAGGGACACGTTTTCTGACTCTTTACGTTAAGGTCTTGAGGATGTCCAACGCCAGAATCCTAGCCAGGATGGAAGAGCATTGCTGATGAGATGACAATGGGTAATTCAATGGCAATGGCTGCCGTTTCATCAATGAGGTGCCAACTGAGGTTTGGGCACCAAATTCCCACTAAAAGTTCCCTAAGAATTCACTTAATAAAAATTCTTTTTTATTGGATATACTTTTACCAGTAATCAGTATCATACAAGAAATACTTTACCAGAACCCATTTCGAGTTCTATTCTTTCTCAAGGAAATTATTGCTGTGTGCTTTAATTGAGAACTCTTTAGGATAAAGAGTAAATGTCTGAGCGTTTATCCATAGAAGAGAAGCTGAGTTGGGATTTGCTGCCAACTGTGTGTCACCAGAGAGAAGCTATAAACGATGATCTGAGTGTGGATCAAGTTAGGCGGTATAAGGGAATGAATCCCTATTGAGGACATCCTAAGTATTTTGAGGGGAATTACTTGTCAAGCGTTGGATCCAATACTAGTACTTTATTCAACTGCGGATAATAGTCTCCATACTATTATCAAAAAAATACATATTACTATTAGACAACGCGGAGAATTGCATAACACTAAACCTTTGCAATTAATTAATATATGGGTTATCAGCTGAGAATAATCAAGAAACCCTATAAATTTTAACAGATGGCCAAGGGCTTTGTAAATTTACTAGCAACACAGCGTCCAGCAGCTGTTTGATCTGTCCGCATCTTTAGCTCCTTAACTTTGGATTTGTGGTTGGTTTTGGAGCTAATGGGCCGAGCATCACCAACATCAATATTATGAGTCTACCCCTTCATGCGCCCATAGTCATTGTCAGATTTGGAGGAAATGTTGCTGTAGGCCTCAAGCAGGGTGTGGACTTTATCCAGCTCAGCTGGGGTTAGCTCATCGGAAATATGGACAGAAGGTAGGGCACATTAAGATTGGTTGGCGGGTAAGACCATATCAGCCATAGACCCAGTACAGCGGACTTGTTTGATGTCCTCAATGGGTATCAGCGGGCCTCTTCCAACCTTCTTATGCTTTTTCACCACCATATCCTTCTTGGTGAGATTCCCTAGCAGGATGTTAATAGGCCGATGATAGGTGGGGTCTAACACGCCTGGCAAAACTCTGGGTTATAAAGGACTAACTCTGTCAATGCTAATTAGGTGCAATAGGCAGTTGTGTGGGATTTGCACGGTAATCCTTGTGTCAACTACCCTTTTTTTATTAGCCTAAATAACCACCTCTTCAGAAGCATAGAAAAAGAGACCCTCCAGGGCATCCATTGATTGAGGCAACATTTTTGTATGCCAGCCTGCCTTGGTGTAATGTAGGGATAAAGTGAAGGAAGAATATTAAACTGTGAAAACATAATCCTTTTTATTAGATTAATCATTAGTCAGAATCAGAGGAACCTCATAGTTAAGCAGGGAGAGATAGCCCTGCTTCAAGTTAATAACACCTTCTTATTTGAGCATAAACTGGGTCCCAATGAGTAGATCATAGGTATTATTGGTCAAGGCCACTGTGGAGCTGACAAGAGAAGCTTCCCAAAATAAATGGTCAGAGAAGAGTATGCCCTGATGGCGCAGGTGTTGTTTGGGCTTGCAGTTACACACTCTTGTGTGTAATCAAGTTCAGGGGCCAGCTTAATTTTCTTAATGAGCTTGGTTGACACAACGTTCACAGGGGACCCAGTGTCAAGGATAGCCTTAACCCGCACTCCATTAACATAGACCCCCACTTTAGTTAAAGTACCACCCAAGGTGAGGGGAATAGCGAGGACCTCCTTTGTATGGAAAATTGAGGCAAGTCGTTTGGCAGTTTTAGGGTAATTCTCCTAGATAGACTTCAGGGTGTGAACACTCTGAACGGATTGGATTAGTGAGTTGATGAGCTGGTCAGCATCGCTGGCAGTGTCAATAGTCTTGAGACCCTTCAACACTTGCTGGAGATAAGTTTGATGAGGGATCTTAGCTTAATCTACTATCTCCAGGTTTATTTGGTCTGGTACCTCCACTTCACCTGAGGCTCCTAAAACATAATGCCCAACATCTTCGCCACCCCCTTCAGATTCGTCATCGGAAGGGTTATCAATGCATGTTAGGGATTTCATAGGGGGTGATTTAGACTCATGGCTTCCCTTTAAGTCATGATAGACTCTGGGGTTGCTCCTCTACCTTATTAACTTTTAGGGGGAGCGTTGGAATTGTCACGACTCAATTTTAGACCTTCAAAGTAGGCATTGTGGTGCCTCATGGAGACAGGTTTCATAGTATAGTTATCTGAATGAGAGGTCGAGGGAGATAGCGTTGTGGAGGTGGATGCTTTAGTTACACCAGCCTTGGGTTGATCAGTGGCGGTGAACTTCTGTGAAACAGGTGGTCTAACTTTTGTGAACTGGTCATTTAACCCATTGTTAGTGGGGGTGATTGGTACCTGATAAAGGGGTTTATGCTTAGGAGCAGGCTTTGGAACCACTGGGGAAAGTTTCTATGAAGAAGAAGATGGTCAAGGAAAAGGGATGACTGCTTTCACCAACTAAGTTTTTTTGAACTGAAGACGAAGGGGAGCACTGGCCCATCCCAGCCATTACCATCTGATTATTATGTAAGAGGAAGCATTTTGTGATGGAAACTCCTCAGGAGCAGTTTTTCAGAGAGAAACAGCTGTAGTAGAGGCTAAATTGGTCGGTGTAGATTCTTGCCTCAGAGATCCTTGTATAGAGTCAAACTCATAGATATCAGCCACTGGCTAGAAAGGCCTCCTTGATACCTTGTACATTTTTAAAGTGCCCTTTATGGAAGAGAGATGCATCACTAAGGAGGGATGGGATGCCAAGCCAGCCAAGGTAGCCGCAAAAGCATCATTGAGAGGGAGCATTTGGGCAAGTAAAAGAGGTTGAGCTTCACTATACAAGCGCTCAACAAAAGAGGTGATTGATTCTCCCTCATGCAGACTAAGGCACATAAAGGCCCGTTTTTGCTGTTGCGAACTCTACTTGGAACCAAATTCTTCAAGAAGCGCTTGCTTAACCTCCGCCAAGTGCTGAGGTTGACATGTTGGTGACCTTTCTTTCTTGAGCTATATGGTTCAAGCAGGGAATAATGTACTGTATTTTTTGATGGTAAGTTGCTTCTTTCATCACAGATTCATAAACATAAAGGAAGGAAGCAATACTGCCCTCACCAGGTGTGAACTTGTATCAGAGAGGGTTTTTTTAACAGGGCGTTGAGATGAATGCTGCTCAAGCCTTTTAAGGCGAGACAAAACACAGGCTAGCTGTTGTTCCATAATTGCTAGCCTAGGGTTAATGTCAGCTGGAAGGCTTGAATGGTATCACCCTCAACAGCCTCCATTTTTTAAACGTTTTGTGGTGTACAGGTAGTCCCTGTAGTGAGAACCACTTGTTGGATTTTAGAAAGGGGAAGTTGCTCACTGGTGCTTGTTACCTTATATCTAAAAATTTAATTGAGGGGTTTTTTACCACCACATATAAGAAAATAACTAAATACTAATAAATACTAAAATGGTTGTTTCTATAGTTTTTAGTAGCCGCGTGGGGGTAAAAGAGAGAATCCTAAATATAATTTGGTGCTTAGTAAATAAAGTGACTTTGGCTCAAGTGCGATAGGGATCAACTTGATAATAGCTTCAAGCCTAATCTATAAATATGTAACTTTGACTTATTGGTGCTCTTGAATCTTGGCTCACTTTGATGGATCAGCTGAAGGAAGGTCAGAAGTAAGTATGACATATCCATGAGGCAAAGATTGTATATATTTGAGCCAATCATCTTGACAGAAAATAGTTGAACCTTGAGAGACCACCTTTAAGGCTATAAAAGGGGGTGTTTGTGGCGTAGGTGCATGAATTAAATTAGTAGTGGGTTGGGTAGAAACCACCGATGGACTCTCTTGATTTCGCCAACTAGTCGTGGTAATTTTCTTACCCAAACTCATTCTATTAGCTTGAGGATTATTGATAAAAATATTGTCATAATTTGAGGGGTTCCAACGCGAATTGGCCAGGGTCTTTTGGCCAATTGTATTGTTACATTCATCCTGAACACTCTTCTCACAATATCGGACTTGTAATTGTCTGACACCAGTCATTATAGCAATACATCAAATGAAATGCCACTGCATCACAGGATACCTAGACCGCTGACCTCCCCCTGGCTCATATACTCTTACATTTGTTCTCTTCACACTTCTAATGGTGTGTCCCCTAGGTTGCAAATCTTGGTTATAATACACCTTTTCAGTTAGGCCAAATATGAAAGGAAAATTCTAGTAGCTATGAGTTTAACTCAATATTTGAAGAATCCAATAACAGTCAAAGAGGAAACTGTCAAGATTTACAATGGATGCCAAAAGATTTGATGATAATTACAGCGCATGTTCAAGCCTTTCAATTGGAAATTTGGTCATGATAAACACTAGAATTTGCATCTTAAGGTGCCATGTCTTAAGTTAGATTCAAACAAGCAGAGACCTTCCCATCTCCAAAGTTTAACAATGTATCTTTCATTTTTATTTTGGTTAAACTTTATAAATTATAATTAAATTCTATGCTTCCTCCTTAAAACTATTTAAGGGGAAAATAAGTCACAATTTGACACATTATGGTGAGGGTAACCCCAATTTTGATGTGGAGGATATTGCGTTCTTAACAGATAAAACTTAGAATACTATATGCGGTGTCATAGAGATCTTACCCAGCTTATGAGAAGAGTTGTGTCCTTAAATAGGGATTGTGGCAAATGTCTGTTGTTAGTTACAGTTTTATAAAATACCCCCAAAGCATCTGCACCGCACACACTCAAGTCAACTTCCATAGCAGCAATAAAACTCTTAGTCCCACACAAGAAATACGCCTTTATTAAAAGCTTATAGGGAATGTCCTGTTATAAAAAGGGTAATTTAGGCTTATAGCTGCAGCTATCAGGCTGTACAGAATCTTTTACTCCTTTAAACAAAAAGGGGCACTAACAAAGCTTTACATTGACCCAATAAAGGAGATCTGGTACACGGTGTGGATGAGCTATAGATAGATGCCTCCCTCTTGTCTGAATTCACCCTTTACACCCAACTCCTAATCCTATATTATTATTATTTCTGAATTGGCAGAGCAATATGTGCAGAAAAATGAACATCTCTTTGATGATTTAGAGATTTTGTGTAGGTAGCACAACAGACGCAAACACCCCTTACAGACAGATTGATCAACTAGGAGTATCATTACCTCAGAAATCTAGACACGGGGTAATTCCAGGTATAAAGAATTATCATTTATATCAAAAATATGCCTAAGATGAAAGTAAAAGGCAAACTATGGAACACGATCAAGTTACCAATTTTAGATGACATTATTAAAATTAAATTTAGAATTAAGTATCAAAATATTATAAGGTAATGTAGTTTATTGAAACCTACTGTTTAAAACTCTAGAAAAACGTGACACTTAAAACCTCAGTTTGATCCTTTGAACTAGCTATAGTCTAATCTTGGCCATTATTACTTATCTAAGCCCACCTCCCCAACTATCTAACCCTAAAACCCAGCACCCTGTTAATGGTATTGTGTTTTGTATTTTCTTTCAATATTTCCTTTATAAAATTATTTATCCAAATTCACAATTTTTAATATTTAAAGTAGTAATTGCATATTTAATTGTATAAAATCAGGATTATGAAAGGGTCCACCTTCTACCTTCTTTTAAGGAGAGCTCATGGGTAAAAGATCTGTTCTAATAGCTAACATTGGGAGTTTTATCAGTATTAGAACACCTCACTCCCAATATCATCACTTCAAGAACCCCAAAACCACCCATGTATTCTCCATGATTTAACAATACAGTAAGATCTCCGCCTAGTAGTCGGTGTCTGCTATTGTGGGTGTTCAGGAACCTTCATTTACAGCCAATTTTCTCTTGGCGCGTTCCTATGCTAACAGGAAAAAGTAGGATTCAAGTTTACTAAATTTAGTTAAATTATATATCTTCCGCCCTTGTGCTTTAACATATTCTGGTAAGAATAAAGTTCTCAGTATAATTAGTGTCAGATATCACTGTTCCATCCATATCTCTTTTTAAGGCTGTCAATGCTTTGATAGCTGATTTATGTATCTCTCGCTGGTCCTTAGATTTTCTGATCATGGTCTCTTAAAATGCCTAAGACTAGGAGATGTAGATACCCAAGGTTTTGCTGAGTCAGAAAATAAGTTTTAATTGTGGTTTTGAGCTTATTGCTCCGCCATCTTAATACTTTTGTGCCCAAAACTTCAGCCTAAAATAATCTTCAACTTGAGTGCAGTATTAATTGACATTAGTGACCTATTGAGGCTACATCCCCTGTTCTCCTTCACTTCAAAATTAATGTGGACTAGATTTTGCATTCAACTGGTCTTCAATTTCTCACACTTTCTAATGTTATTCATTATCTAACACTTGTTTTGCTCAATGAACGCTTTTATGTCTCTTTTTTAGAACTAGGTGGTCCTGACCCTTGGTGGATTCACTAAACTAACTGCTTGTATGCCTCAAAAGGTGTACAAAGCTTCCCCACCAATAGCATGTTAACCTGTTTTAGCCTCCATAAACTTCAGATCCCCTATATTGATTCTTTATTAGTGTAACGCACTGGCTCCTTCCAATGAGCCACGAATGAGTTGGGCAACAGGATCCATGTTAAAGACCATAGGGCTGACAGGACTCCTGATACTACTCTCCTGGTGCGCGCGCTACAAGATTGGACAAGCACCCCCTGGAAGACAGTTGCAAGTATACTTAACCCCAGCAACATGCCTTGACTCCAAGACAAGGTATAAAGGGAGGCAATAGCCCTCCCAAGCTCACTCTCAAAGTCCAAATCTTGTTGATTTAAGCCGAACATGGCTGCAGTTAGGCAATACCTTTAAAATAAACCCAAATTATAAATATATGAATTTTAGGTTCTTTTATTTAAATTTTAGCCGAGTTGATAGAAAACAGAACTGAAAAGCCTCCAGCTCCCAGTTCCTTCTCTATATACACATGCTAAAAGCTAAAATAAAATATAATTTAAGCTTATGGTGCCAACTTGAATAATGTTTGGTGTAAACTTTACAGCAGGATCGCGGAATCTTTACTCAATGGTTCCATACCAGTTCCGATCCTCAACAGTTCCGCACCAGTTCCATTTCAAATCCCAATCGAACTGCGAAACTCCCAAGCACCCGTTTCATTCCATTCTCAATTTGAATCCAAATCGAATCTTGAAACTACCCATCTTACTCGTTTTCTGTTTTGTTCCGACTTGGACGCCCATCTTGCTCCTTGGCCTACTCCAAGCTCTGGCCCCTTAGGCGTCTTTGCCAGAACCAACGCCCCCTCCTCCTCCATACATACAGACACAGCCTGCCCTGTCTTACCAAAGATCAGGGCAATGTGATGCTGAGGATAGACCTCAACTGTCACATCACCCCCCTAGACAGGAAGAACTCTTGGATTTTCTCAGGACATCGGGCACAATCCCTAGCTGAAGCCATGTGGACTCCTCAATAGGATGACCCACCCAACGTACCAAGAATGAACGACGTCCTCGCACCACTTTGGTGTCAAGAATCTCCTCAACTTTATACTCTTCGGCTCCTCCTCCAGCTGGAAATAAAGGAGAAGCCCTTTCAGGTGGCTGGCCAAAGAATGGCTTGAGCTGCGATACATGTAACACCGGATGGGCTCTTGACCCTTCTGGGAGCTTCAGCTCAAATGCCACCTCGTTCACCGCCCTCACTACCTGATATGGGCCCAACGCCACCGGCCCCAATTTCTGGCTCCTTACAGGCAAGGCATAGTTCTGAGCATTCATCAAGACCCAATCACCTCTCTTGAAAGCTCTACCTTCAGATCTATGCCAGTCCGCCTTCCTCTTCTGAGCCGCGACCGCCACCACCAAATTCTTCTTCAGGAGCTCCAGGGTGTCCCAGGTATCTCACAACAGCTCATCTGCTGCTGGATTCCGACCTTGCTCCCTGGGCCCCATACCCTCTGGGTGTTGGCTGTGATTTACGAAAAATGGGGTCATACCCGTGGATGAATGCTTATGATTGTTATAAGCAAATTGAGCCAGCTTCACCCAATATACCCAGTCATCCTGCCGCCCTGAGACATAGCACCTCAAATATTGCTCCAATATCTGATTTACTCTCTCAGTTTGGCCGTCTGACTGAGGATGGTATGCTGATGAACGGCAAGCCTTGATCTTTAGATTCCCCAACATGTGGAGCCAAAATTTGATGTAATTTGCGGACCACAATCCGACACAATCTCTTCAGGCACCCCATGTCTGGAGAAAACCTCATTTACAAAAATCTTTCCTGCCACCTTTGCAGAAATGGTTGACTGACAAGGGAAAACTCTGCATATTTAGTCAGGCGATCCACCATCACCATCAAGGCATCCATCCCCTGTGACTTGGGCAGTCCTGTGATGAAGTCCACACTCATTGAGGACCATGACCTAGAAGGAATTTGAAGCGGCTTCAATTTCCCCCCTGGTGCCACCCGTTGGGCCTTTGCCCTGGCGCAAACCACACAACGCGAAACATACTTCCACACCGCCGCACCCACACCTCTCCACAAATAGTGACGGCGAACAAGATCTAACATCTTCTCTTGACTGGGATGACCTGCCAGAGGATGGTCGTGATTAGCTGCCATTACCTCTTGTTGCAGACTCTTCACAGGGACCCAAATCCTTCCCTCATGGCATATGATACCACCCCAAACCGAGAATCCCGCATGCCCCCTGCTTGCCTCACCTTCTCCTGTCTCTTCTCTTATCCGTTGGCCCAGCTCACATCTTTGCTGTGCAGTCCGGATTCTTCCTGCCATCCCTTCTCTCCAGCCCTGGATCGTTGCAAACAGGTTCTGTGGCAACATTGTGGCTGTATTGAACTTCCTCAATTCCTCATCAGAAAACACCAGTCCAGAATCACGACTCAATAAATCTGGCAAGATATTTTGTTTTCCCAGCTTTTATTCAATCCGCAGGTCATATTGAACCAACTTCAAGTGCCACCGGGCCTGCCTCTGGTTCATCAGGCGTGGGGACTTATAGTATTCTAAGGCTCGATGGTCCGTTCAGATGACAACTGGGTGCCTGGCATACAATAGGTGGTGTTGCCACTCCCCTAAAGCTGCAACTATTTCCAAAAGTTCCTTATCATAAACTGGATAGTTGGTTTCAGCTGGTGCCATCTTCCGACTGAAGTAACAGACAGGATGTTCAACCCCATCCTTACCCTCCTGCAACAACACAGCTCCAAGTGCAAAATTTGATGCGTCAGTCTCTACCACGAATGGTTTGTTTGGGTCAGGGTGTGCCAGAACTGGGGCTGTCAGCAGACTCGTCTTCACTTGCTGAAATGCCCTCTCCTCAGCCTCCCCCAAACGAACGGCACATCCCCCATCAGTCTTGTCAACGGCACAGCCCATTGGGCCAGATCCTTAGAAAACCTCCGCACGAAATTTACCACCCCCAAAAAACTTCGCACTTCAGTCCTATTCCCAGGAGCCTTCCATTCCCGCACCGCCCGCAACTTATCAGACAGATCGCTATCCCTTCTTGGAGGACCATGTTCCCTAGGAAGGACACCGATTCCTTATTGAACTCGCACTTGGATGGCTTCAACTTCAAGCCCGCGTTCCTAACCACCTCCAACACACTTCTCACATCCCTCACATGGTCCTGTGCCGATCTGGAAAACACCAGGATGTCATCCATATAAGCAACACAACACCTACCCACTAAGTCCCCCAATACATGATCAATCATGCGCTGGAAAACTGCAGGGGCATTGCATAGCCCAAATGGCATTACCCTGTACTCGAAGTTTCCCAGATGACATTTGAATGCCATATACCGCTGGTGCTCAGGGCGAACAGGAATTTGATTGAAAGCGTCCACCAAATCCAATTTGGTGAACACCCCACATCCGGAGATCATGAGCAGAATGTTCTCCATGAGTGGCATTGGATAGGGGTCAGGTTCCACCACCTCATTAAGGCGTCGGAAATCAACACAAGGACGTAACTCCCCCCTGACTTGGGAACCAACAGGACTGGCGAAACCACCGGCGACTTGGAAGGCACAATCAAACCCATATCCAGCATCTTATGGACATAAACCTCCAATGGCTCTCGGGCCCATGGATTCAACGGATAGACTGGACAGCCCTTTGGTAACTCAGAGCCTTCCTTGAACCGGAATCCAAATGCAAAATCCCCTGTAGGCGAAAAAGGCGCATCACCTTTAGGCTCAAACACCTCCACAAAATCCTGATACTCCCTCGGCAATCCTTCCACTAACACACTTGAGGTGATTCCACCCATGTGCTTCACCAACGAATCTTGGGACTGAAACGTCCATTCACACGTCCTCTGACCTCTAGGCGACAACAGAACCTTCTCTCTCTTCATATCAAACTGTGGGCAGAAATGGTGCCACCATCTCATCCCCAGCACCACTGAATGTGGCAGGTGAGCTACGGCGTGAAACTCCTCCCTGAATACCTCCGGGCCTTGCCTCAACAAGACCTTGGCCTGCACTCGCCATACCGCCGTTTTTTTGAGGCGTCTGCCAACGTCACCCATCCATCATTCTGTAATGACAATCCATGGCTTCTTGCCCACTTCTCTTCAACATAGTTTTCCCGTCTCCAGTGTCAATCAAAGCTAGAACTTCACCGCAATCCCTTCCTTCATCCCCCACAAGCACATTGATGGGCAAAACCAGATAAGGATAAGATGAAGTAAGCGGTTTATTTTGAGGCAACGGATCAACCGGCTTCCTGCAAAAATTATAAGGAGCCTTCTTATTTTGAGCCTCAGGATTTTGAGCGGTAATCTCGATGGGAATCCCTGTCTCCCGCACACCTCAAACATACCCCAGGATTTCCTTGACTCTTCTTTCCTTCCTCCACATAGCTAAACCCCTTAGAACCATGTATGGGCTCTGAACCTGCCCTTCTTCCACCACTCTGTCCTCAGAATCCCCCTGGGGGTCGCACAAATTCCTGACAGGACCATACCAAACTCAACTGTCGCTCTACCTGCAAGGCTAAACCCACCTCTTCCTCCAATGTCGCTGCAGGTTTCACCGCCGCCATTGCCAATAATAAATCAGCTTGCAAGTTTTGGCGAAACATGCGTGGAAGCTGAGACTCAGGTGCCTTTGCTGCTCTTGCCAATGCGCGGAACATCTGGCCATACTCCTCCACTGACTTCTTCCCTTGACCACACTGCAGTAACGCCGCCCAGGCTGAATCCTGCGCCTCATCTGGACATGCTGCACGGTCAATCCAATCCAGACATTCCTCCACTGATATGGGTAACCCTGACTGCTCTTCTAAAAGTTCTTGCACCCAATTTGACTGCTTTACTGGAAGTGCCAACAGAACCTGACTTAACTGCAAGGCAAACGAATCCTCTCCACCCGCTGCCTTTGTCAAATGTCCCTGAAACTGAACCCGGCTAAACGTCTGGTGGATCAGTTCCAAGTCTTCCGATTTTAAAACCGTGGGAATTCTTCCTTTGTCCTTCCTAGGCCCTACCACTTTCCCACCATCCTGGGACACACAATTTAAAACCTGGTATAATTCATGAAGCAAAAAGGTGGTGGAGAATATCACCATAAAGAGTGTTGCAGTATGGTTATACCACATTGGAAACACAACTTCTTCTGGCACCTCTTTTGCTTGCCATCACAACAAAAGGAAAGTAAATGAGTTCTGTTTAATGTAACATACTGGCTCCTTCCAATGAGCCACGAATGAGTTGGGCAACAGGATCCATGTTAAAGACCATAGGGCTGACAGGACTCCTGATACTACTCTCCTGGTGCGCGCGCTACAAGATTGGACAAGCACCCCCTGGAAGACAGTTGCAAGTATACTTAACCCCAGCAACATGCCTTGACTCCAAGACAAGGTATATAAAGGGAGAGCAATAGCCCTCCCAAGCTCACTCTCAAAGTCCAAATCTTGTTGATTTAAGCTGAACATGGCTGCAGTTAGGCAATACCTTTAAAATAAACTTAAATTATAGATATATGAATTTTAGGTTCTTTTATTTAATATTTAGCCAAGTTGATAGAAAACAGAGCTGAAAAGCCTCCAGCTCCCAGTTCCTTCTCTATATACACATGCTAAAAGCTAAAATAAAAATATAATATAAGCTTATGGTGCCAACTTGAATAATGTTTGGTGTAAACTTTACAGCAGGATCGCGGAATCTTTACTCAATGGTTCCATACCAGTTCCGATCCTCAACAGTTCCGCACCAGTTCCATTTCAAATCCCAATCGAACTGCGAAACTCCCAAGCACCCGTTTCATTCCATTCTCAATTTGAATCCAAATCGAATCTTGAAACTACCCATCTTACTCATTTTCTGTTTTGTTCTGACTTGGACGCCCATCTTGCTCCTTGGCCTACTCCAAGCTCCGGCCCCTTAGGCATCCTTGCCAGAACCAATGCCCCCTCCTCCTCCATACATATAGACACAGCCTGCCCTGTCTTACCAAAGATCAGGGCAATGTGATACTGAGGATAGACCTCAACTGTCACAATTAGCCTATGTTTTATGTGCTTGATATATATAAATGTAAACTTGGAAGTTACTTAGACCATCTTAATCTGATTTGAAAACTTTAAGACCTTGGTGGCAAACAAGAGAGCTTGAAACATGTGGTAGTTCTCATATTAAAATTCCCTAACAAATTCTTGGAACATCCTGAATAGTGCTTCATTTTCATCAAAGACTGTAATGTATTACCCATGCATTAATCACGCAGTAAATCTTTTGATCTGCACATTAGAAAATTAGACACCCAAGGTAAGTTTATGGCTTGATGGTCTGGTGGGGGTTTTCTCCATGAGAGAGGCATCAGTTTACATATTATCAGAACTACTGAGTCAGAAGTAGTCTTATCTGACTTTACCTATATAATGTATTTGTTTGAATACTTGTCTTCAATTCCTATGTTAAGTTTTAGTTTTTAATTTATCTCTTTGAGCTTGTTATTTTAGTTGTTAAGAAATATCCTTATATGGTACTATAATGTTAAAGGAGGCAAAAGGCATCGCTGATTATTTAGGTCACAGATTCAGGTCACTAAATTTTGTATCTCTGTATGATGGCATGTTATAAGTTAAAAAATACACAAAAATCATAATTGTAAAATTACTTATTGTAAATTGCTTCCATATCAGGGGGTGGAAGGCGAGTCGGTAAGGGCGTACAGCTACCAACCTGAAGGTTGCGGGTTCGATTCCCACCCTTAGCACATCGATTGGGGTGCCAGCCGAAGGAAGCTATTGGCATTTAGTAGGTCTAATAACACGAAAACCTTACCCATGACGTAACCAGAAAAATTTGAGTCCTGATCCAGAGATGGAAAAACTTTCTATGACAGAGTTGACCCTGCTCAGGTTTCATGTCGTTTCTTTCTTTCAGTAATGCCCATCCCCTGGTCAGCTTGCCTCACTTAAATAAAAATAAATTGCTTCCATATCAATGTAATCTCAGACATAATATCGGTGGTTTTAGGATTGGCCAGTTATTGTTGTGTTCTATTTGCATGTAATCTTGGTCATACTGTCAGCTAAATAGAACATATTGTAATTTGGGGGGCTTTTAAAGCTCAAAAAAGCTTACTTATCTATGATTCCATTTCCAGATTGTCTTTAATTTTTATATATTCTCTGAGCCTTCTGAAGCCTAAAAGTCACAAAGATAATGGTAGGTTAGCTATGACATGGACTTTTGGGTCAACCAGTATAATTTAGGATTTATAAACATTATAAGATGGGCAAAGGGTCATTGCAAGTAAGTCTAGAATTGTTCAGATAAAATGTTAAGCGGCGGTGCACAATTAGTAATATAAAGATTTATAACAATGGACTTGCACTACTGCAGGGGCGAGGGCTATTGATGAAAATTAGTAGTATGAATTTATACAAGAAAGAAGTCTAAAAATCCAAAGCCTTCTACATCAGACTGAATTTAGGCTCTGAGGCGCCAATGAAAGCAAAATACCAAGTTGTGTCCAACCAAACGTTTACTTAAAGCAAAAATGTATCTCAAAGTGTGACTCAAACCCATGTAGAGTCCAATATGAGGTTCTTTAGAATTGGGGGAGGCTTAAATGATATACTTCAGAAAATGGAATGCATAGGGGGCAAATCTAAAAGTCAGAATAATTGCTGACTGCTCCATCTGATCAATAAAATTTTATCTAATTAACTTTTGAGTATAAATGACAGGTCTGGCACTATGCAATTGTTGGAATTTAAGTTAACCACATTATCCTTCCCATTGACTCATTAATTAATTTAATGATTGGTGGTTATAATCTGATATCTCAGCAATGGTTGCACTACTAAAGTATTAGTTGTAATTAATCAATGGAAAGGATCTGATGATTAATTTGATTAGTTTTATGTTGGAATTCATCCCCAACAGTATTGAGTAAGAATCCAATGAGGGAGTAACACCTGACAGTCAAATACTATATGTAATCATTCAGAGTGAATGGATGGGGAGTCATCAAAAAGTACCAAGGCGTTCTAACGTTTGTGTCAAATAGTAGAATGTTAATGAGCAACACGACCCAAATCAATTGGTAATTAGTTCCTGAAACCAATAAATTGGTCACTGAACACCATGATTATGTTGCCTAAGAAAATCCTGTCAAAGATACCCATCAAGATTTGGAGTCTGAAACTCTAGGGTCAAACCATGAAGGGAACAATTAATTGATATGAGTGGACAGCTGAAAAGCTGTTCTCCAATTATACTATAGAACCCCCTAGTAATTTTTAATAAAATCAGATATAACTCTGATAAGAATTTAGTTATTTATACATTGGTTGTATAGCTTACACTTGGGATATGAATGAAGGATCGGATATCTTTAGGTTGTTGTTATCAAATCTCCGCTTGTCTCTGCGTGAAGAGAATAGGGAAGTGTTCCTACCAGTACAAACATATCTTTAAAAAGAAGAAGCACCTGCCTAGCATTGGACCCTTTACTCAACATGGATTTTGGATGATAGACTTATATAATAGTTTTCATACTATTGTTTCCCCAGTTTATCATTTCAGTCAATCAATGCAAGTGGTCGATAATCTGTGCAGTTAAGATAAGAGAACAGAAGCAAGATATCATCTAAGCATCTCTGATTTTAACAATTAGTGATCACTACATGGTTTAGTTAAGTTATCAAAATCCAATTAGAATCCTCAATGCCTTATAAGAGTGAGCTTTAATAGCTCTTGACGGAGTTGCATACCATCAATCAGAATGTGCTTAGCTTGGAATCTCATGCTGATTTCAATACCTTGGAGAATCGTGTAACTGAAGCGGAAGAAATGCTCAAACAAGTTGGAAATGTGAATAACAACCTGTGTAAAAAAATTTATTTCTGAAACGGAAAGAGGGTGAACTCATTAAGGAAGTTTATTCCAAAAAACCAAATGTGAAGCAGACTGAGAACGCACCCAATGTATTCATGAGGATATGGCAAAAATGATGAAGCATATTGAGGAGTTATAAAATCACAAATGTGATTGTGCGCAATTTAAGGCAAACAAATCTGGTGAAAAAATAACCCCAATTGGGAAGACACCTCTACCCCAAGATATGCCTAAATTGTTTGTGGGTGTGATGGAAATGACTCCCAAAGCCACTCCTATGACTAATTGAGTCATTAGGAAAAATCTCTTGTAGTGGAGCGACCAAGGAGTTTTTAAATACCATACATTACCTGCCTTTCACCAGGATAAAGCCCCAGCATTTTTATCTCTTTGATATGACCATTTTTGGTTATGAAGACCGTCAGAAAGCAGCGTCCATAATGAACTGTCTTAGCACTGATTGGCAAAATCTGGTGCTACCTCACCTCAATGGGGACAACTGGTCATACCCTTAAGCAAAAACAGTGATCGAGTTGGAGTTTAGAAGTCCTACTCTGATGTCAAATTGCAAACAGAAATTTAAGAATATACAATTTTTTAAGGATGAGCCCTGGCTAGTTTCGCCGATTGGTTTTACCAAGGATCTCATATTTTGGAAGAGACAAAAGTGCATACTGACTTTGATGCATGCATAGCCATGCACGCGGCACTTTGCCCTACTTCAAACTGCATCTGATTATAATGGCAGCACTAGTAACCCATACAACAGCCTCGCAGATTATGAACCATATAAAGATGTCTGGAGCCACGTTCAAAGCTCCAAATTGCACTTTTAAAATGATCCAAAATAAGACTCAAAATATTGTCAGATTCGCCAAACCTTTTATAGAACCTGAGAATTAAATTGTGACAGAAAATAAACCCAAAGCTCAAAAATGGGTGGACAAATCGTCAATTCACTGTTTCCAATGCGGAAACTTGGCCATGCATATCTTTCCCAGTGTCAAGGAAAAAGCTAAAGGACCAAATCAATTTTGTTCATACCAAAAAAACTGGTTCAGAGTCAGGAAAAGAACCATCAGTCTAGACAAGGGACGTTCTAGTACTGCTGATAAAACTGTCCTGCCTGATATAATGAATGATGATATTGATATCTCTGATCTTTTTGTGGATGATGACGTGCCTGATCCGCTCCATCAGGTGGTTAACATGGATGTTAATGTGATAACTCAAGCCAAAGCAAAGGATATTGACCCCAAAATTGTTAAGGAGGTTGCTCAAATCTATGCACAACAGATATTGGAGAAAGTCAGATCTGCTGAGAGCTCTGAAGAATTAGTCAAAATGAAGTTGGATGAGGCAAACGTTTTTTTACTTATAAACTCAATCAAAAAGTAATTCCCTGGTTTATCCATTATTATAATTCACACTAATGCTTTAGAATTTAATTCTTCTATCCAGTTAATAAATACTTTATTGAAGTACTTGGAGTGTACATATGCCAATATTTTAGTCAATATGTTAAGAGTATGAGCCATACTTGATAGTGGATCGCTAATCAATAACATTTCCAAAAATTAGTGAAACACATAAAAATCTCACCAGATTTGGAGTATCAAAAAGAGTATGGAATGGTTGGACCAGACATCACCATCTCATGTGGATCCTATAGTGCACTACCAATTTGGTTTGGATTGCTGGTGGTGTCAGCTCTCGCTATAGTGCTAGCCAATCTGAATTATGATATACTTATTGGGACAGAGTTCCTGAGGAAGTATGGAGTTAAATGTGACAGTGAAAAAAACACCCTGACATTATTTGGGCAGATGCTGCCTTTGGTGTACCAGCAGAAGGGAGAGACACCGCTGATGAAGAGAGATAAATTTTGTCAACCTGATTTATAATGATGGTATTATACCCAATGCTATAAATTAGTAGGACAAAAACGGAAAGCAATGCCAATGGAAATTATGGAGAATTTTTGAATTCCCTTATTGATAAACATGATGGACACTATTCCGCTGGAAGCTCAAATCATAGTTAACACCAGGCTAACAATTGAACTCCCAGAACAGCTATATGAGGAAAATTGATAATCCGTGAAGGAAATTGAGGATTGAACTGTGGGTGGCACCAGAGATCTTAATATAGAGTCACAGAGAAATACAAGTACTCTTAGCTAATCTAGGAAAAAAACCAATGAAAATTGAAAAGAATCATATCACTGCGTTTCTGCACCTGCTCCTGACAATGAAACTTAGTGCCCTTAATGAATTTGAATCACTTTAAAAATGGGATTGCCATCAGAAACTGCCAAAATTGTAATGTATTAGAGGATCGTGAGCAGCTATCCAATTTAACTTAGAATCAGAAAGAAGATTTGCTTTGATTATTTGAAAATTAATGGGAGATATTTGCTCAGAGTGATCATGACTTAAGATGTGAAAAAATGTACTCCATAAAGTCAATACTGGGGAACATTTGCTAATAAGAATGAGACTTGTTTAAAGGTAAAGAGTTGTGGAAGCTAAGATAAGCAATGAAATCAGCAAATTAGTGGAACATGGGTTACTTGTTCCATCATTGAGACAATGGGTGAGTTTAATCCTCTGGTGAAAAATAATGACGGATAAATTGAGTAGTGATCAATTATTACAAATAAAACAAGATCACTAAGAAAGACTCCTATCTACTGCCCTAAATCAATGACGCGTTTAATTGCCTGGGGCAGGCAAAATACTTTTCAGCTATGGACCTGATTTCAGGCTATTGGCAATTTGATTTATCAAAGGAAGATCAGGTAAAATGTACGATAATTACCACACTAGGATTATAACAGCTGACCAGAATGCCCCAGGGTTTAAGTAACAAGCTGGTGACTTTCCAGCAGGCCATGGATTTAGTACTCAGCGACTTGAAGTTATCCTGTGTGCTAGTATACTTAGACATTATTGACGTCTTTACAAGATCTTCACAGATCAGCTGGAGCATCTGGAGGAAGTTCAAAATGGTTGGAAATGGCGAATCTAAAAATTAAGCTGAGAAAATGTCATTTTTCAAAGAAAAGCTCAAATATTTAGATTTTTCATAACTTTAATGGATTACAGCTGAACTCACGAAGATAGAAGCTATCAAATGGATGTCAATATCAAAAAGTCTTCAGTATAAATAAGTCTTTTTGTGAATGGTCAGATTATATTGCCAATTCATTAAAGATTTCGCTGAAATTGCCAAACTTTTATTCCACCTACTCAAGGATCTGAAAAAGGGATTTATATGTAACAATGAGGCACTAAAGTTGTTTGATAAGCTCAAAAACTATCTCATGAGCAGACCAGCGTTAAAAACTTGGATTATAATTGAAAAATCTATATTTCAAGCAGATGCCTCATTAATGCAAACGAAACCATTCTAAGTCAATTGGATGACAATGGGGAATAAAATCCAGTAGCATATGTGAGCAAATCCTGTTGTCAGCTGAAAGAAACTTTACCATAACAGAGCAATAGTGCCTAGTGGTAATCCATGCCTTTAAGAAAAATTTCAAGTCTACATACATGGGACGCACTTTAAAGTTATAACTGACCACTTTTCCCTGCGCTGGTTTCATAATCTGAAGGATTTAGAGGGTCAACTGGAACGCTGGGCTTTAAAGCTGCATGCATAAAATTTTGAAACTATTTGCAGGGCTGGTGCGGCGAATCATAATGCAGATGGGCTGTCTCAGTTGCCAGTTGTTCATGTGCTGTATCATCAGGCTGATGTTCTATTTCAGAGGATGATCAAAGGAGATAAGGGGATGAATCCAAAAAATTTGAGTGCATTACAAAAAGCAATTGAAAATGAATTTAATAATGATTAATTATATAAAACAAATAAGTGAAAATGGGTTTTATTTCTTAAATTGTTAGAATGTGCAGAAATCATTTGAGCTGCTCATAAGGTCATCATCCATGGTGGCCTAAAGAAGAAAATGGATCTTATTTTGCCAATGCTTTTACTTGGAATTAATTATCTACGATGTTGTGGAAGATCTAACCTGTTGTGTGGAGTGTCAAATTCATAAGCCACATAAGAACGTTGCAGTGTACCGGCTAGTACGCTCTGCTTTTATGTGGCACATGGTATCTATAGACGTTATGGGACCGTTGAGTGTAAACACTGGAGGCGTGAAGTACATAATTGTCACGATAAACTATCTAAACCAATGGAAAAAAATGAAAGACCTAGTAGAGTAGATGCTATGAGTATGGCGAAGTTTATACTAGACCAAGTGATCTATCAACAGGGGTGCCCTCAAGTTATCCTTAGTGACAATGGGACCAATTTTACATCTTACATGATTCCCAGTCTAAACAAAATAATGTGAATATGAGGTGTTATATCCATTCCTTATTGTATAGAAATAAATGGGATGGTGGAAAGAGTGAATACAACTCATGCCTCAACATTATGAAAGTTAATCACGGGGATACTTCCACTTGGATAGCATATCTGAGTTTAATTACATTTGCTTACAATTTCAGTTACCATTTAGTGACAGGAAAAACGCCTTTTGATTTTTATATGGGAAAAAAGTTGCATTGCCACCAATATTGTATTTGCTGTGAATCCAGCTTTGGGATGAGCGCCAAATAATGTCTATCCCAGCTGGCAAATATCCTGATAGAATTACAATCTCAGCCATAAAAAATGATGATTAAGAGGAGAATCAACGTAAAGAAAAGGCACGACCAGAATTGGCCTGCGTTAAAAGAATACCATGTGGGCTAGTAGCCTATTACAATACCCATGGGTTCAGGAGGAAAAACAAGTTGGACGCCCTTTGGATGAGACCGTTCAAAATATTGCCAAGTCAGAAAATGATGCCTATACAATAAAGAATATAGAAGATGGTCAAATAGTCAATGAAGTCCATGCAAAAACTTAAAGTATTGGACATAGGAAAAAATAAAAAATAGTAAAAAAAGAGAGATAAAATGATAAAGGTGCAGTATACATATGTATTAAAGAATCAGTTTTTATTCTTTGTGTAGTGATTCATCTGAAGATATTCCCACCTACCAAGTATGGAGGAAGGGCAAGTAATGATGGGTTGAGTCTTGATATTGGCAGGATCAGGATGGGCTGGAACTAGATTCACCAGAATACTCCCTATTAACAAGTTGCCTGGAGGACCAGATCAGGTTGAAGCTGGATCCACCGTGAGTAGTCCCAAGGGACAGTGCAGGACTCAGTAAGGCCAGCTGAGAAGATCTTGAGAATGACGAGGAGTTGTTAAAACCTGTACTGGGGTTTGTACAGGTTGACTAAAGAAGTCACTGAAACCCGCCCTGTAGTTGATAAAAATTGATGACAAGACGTCATTGGGAACCTGTCCTGGGGCTTGTACAGGTGACTAGTTCATCTCTTGGCAAGGATGCTCAATATGGGACTGGCGCGGAATGATGTTGCAGGAAACACGCTCAAGAAGAGGCAGCGGCTATTAGTAATCAAGTACAAGAAGTTGTGAAGCTGAGCAGAGCATATGGGTGTTGAGTGTGGACAGATCCAAACTCTGCTGATGTCATAGAGATATGACAGCCTTACATGATCATGGGCTGAGTCGGCTTCCATCTCCAAGGGTTATATCTTATGCTGAATTATCTAGTCAAGCGGGGGATATGTTGGAATTTAAGTTGACCACATTATCAACCCATTGATCAACTAATCAAATTGATGATTGGTGGTTACAATCTGATATCTCAGCATTGGTTGCTAATTAAATTGTTAGTTGTAATTAATAAATAAAAAGGATCCAATGATTAATATAATTAGTATTTTCGTCAGGGATCATCCACAATTGTATTGAGTAAGAATTCAATGAGGGAGTAACACCTGACAGTCAAATACTATATGGAATCATTCAGAGTGAATGGATGGGGAGTCATCAAAAAGTACCAAGGCGTTCTAACGTTTGTGTCAAATAGTAGAATGTTAATGAGCAACACGACCAAATTTAATTGGTAATTAGTTCCTGAAACCAATAAATTGGTCACTGAACACCATGATTATGTTGCCTAAGAAAATCCTGTCAAAGATACCCATCAAGATTTGGAGTCTGAAACTCTAGGGTCAAACCATGAAGGGAACAATTAATTGATATGAGTGGACAGCTGAAAAGCTGTTCTCCAATTATACTATAGAACCCCCCTAGTAATTTTTAATAAAATCAGATATAACTCTGATAAGAATTTAGTTATTTATAATTGGTTGTATAGCTTACACTTGGGATATGAATGAAGGATCGGATATCTTTAGGTTGTTGTTATCAAATCTCCGCTTGTCTCTGCGTGAAGAAAATAGGGAAGTGTTCCTACCAGTACAAACATATCTTTAAAAAGAAGAAGCACCTGTCTAGCATTGGACCTTCTACTCAACATAGATTTTGGGCGATAGACTTGAATAATAGCTTTCATACTATTATTTCTTCAGTTTATCAATTTCAGTCAATCAACGCAAGTGGTCAAGAATCTGTGCAGTTAAGATAAGGGAGTAGAAGCGAGCTATCATTTAGGAGGCCCTGATTTTAATTGAACAAAAGGGAGGTTAACTTTTCAGGATAGTGTTTGCTTGATATTGAGTTGAACTAAAAACGCAATTGCCATAAATAACATTAGTATGTTTGTGACATCATCCCCTTGCAAGATGGTGACATTATTAGGCAGCATCAGAGATGAGGGGATGAGAAAAGCTGTTACAGTGAGCATTGGCGCATGAGGCCACTCACAGGCACCTGCGGGCTGTGGGTACCCTTGACACAGCGTAGCTCTAGAAGACAGTCATTTACCATGACGAGATTGGAGTCACCTTTCAGATGTGACAAGTAATGTCACGGCAGATAAGTGGTAAGCATGGCAGATAAGTGGTAAGCACATCAGAAGGGCACGCTTTGAGGTGCACTTGAGGGAGGATGGCATTATGGGTGCATGCGACTAAACTGATGGTATAACGGGGGTGGAAGTGCGGTGAACACCTTGACAGCATGCGGAATTTGGATGTGGTACTTTGCATGGAGAAAGAAATGCAGATCTTAGTATAATGTAAAGGGCCAAAGCCTGCTACATTGGCCTAAAACTGTTAGGGGTTGGTAAATTCAAATGAAAGCATGATTTTTAAGTTAGGCTAAACCAAACGTCTTATTAGAGTAAAAATGGAACTGAAGTGTGGCCCAAAAACCTAGTAGTATTTTAAGATGGTCTCTCACAATTATGAATACTTAAACACTGGACATTGGCAAAATGGGATGCATGAGGGGAGAAACAAGCTTAAGGGTCAGTAAGCTTTTTCCAATGCATCAAAGTAATATGAACTTCTAAACTGTTAGGATGTCAGGAACAGCTACGAGTTCAGGATTAATCACCAACAGGAATTCTGATAAGCTCCATGAAAATAGATGTTTGATGTCAAGTCATGTTAAGTGTGTATGCCACAAAACATTGTCATTTTGTGATAAGAAAGAGAGTTCTTATTGATACTGAAGTAATTTTTCAATTTGATACTTGTACAGTGGTGAGTTCGCTCAAAAGCTTCTATATGTTGTACTTTTTCAAAATTATAGATATCTTTATAAGCGTCCTTTATGTTTGGTATATAACAATTTCTCACAGAGGTTGTAACTGGTTTACCCGTAAAGTATTCAAGTTTTACTCATTTTTGAACTTGAAGGCAGTACTCTTTTATCAACTGAATCAATTAAATTCTATTATCTTTAATAAAAAGGATTGAACATTTTACAAAGATGTTTGGATTCTCTATATAAAGCAAGAAATTGACTAAAATTTAATTACCATATTAAAACTTTATGTCATATGCAAAAAACTAATTTTTATTTTACACTTATGTTTTCTATTGTATAACTGTTCCCAAAGTGCATGGAGAGATGTGGATATGTATTGTTTATTAGCGTTTAGGTTAAGCGATTTAAAAAAATTAAGATTATAAATTAGGAAAATTCAGCTAAGTTAGTTTAAACTTTACTAAGTTGTTTACATATACAGCTTTAACTTGCACTATGTGATCAAAGCATTGCAAGTGTAGCGCGTTTAATTTCCATCTAGGTTACTTAAAGTTACGTTTAAGCACTTTAAATTGAGGATTACTTATGCAATATTTCAGTGTGTGATAGACCTTTTCTGAGGTTTGGTAGATTAATGTTGCTCCTTCTAAATAGATGGTATCCAAAAAAATTAAGTTCTTTAAGATAATACAAATGATATACAGGAAGTGTTGAAGACTATTTTTAGATGAAGCATATAAATTAAAGGCCTAATTGTGTACATGTCAATAAAACTAAGCGACATTTTTATAAAGGTTTAGTTTTAAATCTTTAAACGTATTGATTGACAAATTAAACGCGGGATTAAATTAAAATTAAGTTGAGTAAATAAACATTACTGTAAAGGCTCTAAACATGGGTTATATCTTGCAGCAAATTGTAAAGAACTTATCAAAGTTAAGTTAATTAATTATTTAGAGTTAGGTTTTTATTAAGTAAAGAACAAAAGATTATCAGGAATATAGAGCCATAAATGTGAGGCTGTTAATGGCACTAGTTTTGAGTAATCAAACAAGGTTATTAATCATGATTGAAACAGATGCCTCAACTTTTGCATTAGGAGAAATTGTTATTGCAAGCAGTTGTGGAAAAGTTGGAATCCCAATTTTTTAGTTCTTATTATATTATACAGCTTATTTTATATACTACTTTTTTATATTATAAGCAGTTGCTATTAGTTGCATCTTTTCTAAGAATGGCATAATTATATAATATACTTACAAGATCCACCTATTATTATATAAGCATTATGATTTTATATTTTTTATATCAAGTAAAATAAACAAAAATAGGCGCAGTGAACCTAATAGTTGCACGAGCATTTAATTTACAGAATATTGCTGGATTGAAATATTTTACAGGACCAAATAAGATATGACGCTAGTGACAGTTAGAAGAAAAGAAATTTTACTTTTTATTTTATTAACCAAGGTAAGCTGACTAGGGGACAGACAATACCAATATATGTAATGGGATAGGGGGAGGTGAAGTATAGCAAGGTAGGCACCCCAGAGTAGACGAGCTACCCCTGTTGCCAGCTGGTACCTCTAGGTATAGGGGTTTAGTGCCTTACTACAAAGGGGTTTCCCCTATTATGGATCAGGTGTGGAGGAAGGGGTTCATATGCAGAAACCAGACTGAGAACCATGATTCAACAATTTGTTGTTGCTTCAGCCTCATGTATCCATATAGCCAGGCTTGAAAGTGTTCCAGTAAGTGTAGGTGAAATCTGCTGATTGTCTGACGGATGGTGGGTACATTTCCCTTAAAAGAATTCAGTGCTATGATGTGGATTATCCAAATTGCAATGGTGACTATCAGGGAGCGGAGTGTGGGTGGTATTGGGATTTAAGTTGTAGTTCGAAGAGGCTTCTGGATATTGACAACTCTTGGTCATTTTGGGTTCTTAACAGACGTACAACTTCCTGCCATATGGCTCTAGATGGGGGGCATGCTTTGAGGTGGTGGTGCAGGGTGCCATCTCCTCCACACACTGTGCACTCTGCATGAAGAGAGTTAAAGCGATCTTCTGTTTTGTAGGTTCTTCTTAGGCAACGCCAGGTGTTAGCTCTTACCCTTGGCTGGAGGAGCGGATGATATGTTAGCCTCCATATTGTCTTCTGTGTTGTGAGATTGTATGGGATGTCTAAAGCATCCAGGTAGTCAATTCTCACAATGAATGGGGTCACTTCATGTGTGTCCCTCTGGGGTTGGTCCTCTGGATTTTTTAGCGTAAAGTGGCCTCTGGACCTTTCCCTTCCCTGACTAGTGCCTGAGAGAGTGACGGACCACCCCATGTGTCAAATGGTGCGGAGGAGGCGTTTGAAGTGAGGGGGTTCCATTTGGGCCTGCTGCGCTGGGGTGGTTTGCAAGATGTGAGCAGGCTGGATGGGTTGTGTGGGTTGGATTGTTTGAACGCCTGTGCAAAGTTGGCCCTTGCTGCTCTGGACCAGTGTTGTTGTGGGAGGTCTGGGGCTAGGACTTCCATTATCCAGGTGCCCAGTATACAGTTAGCATAAACTCAAAGTCTATTAGGCCCATGCCTCCGTTGGATTGTGGGCCAAAGAGTGTTTCCACCCATACAGGTGGCTGGGACTCAGGCCACAGCCATCCCTGGATAAGTGCGGGATTGAGGATATTGATGTAGGTGAGAAGGAGATTGCATGTGTGGGGAACCACAGCATCGGGAGGATGAGTGAGTTGCCAACTGTTACTCACCCCATTAGTTCTGAGGACCTTTCCTCGAGGGAGGCGACGCAGTTGGACACCCGCTGTAGTAGATTATTCTCAATTGTTTCATTGGCATACCCCCCTGTCCCCAGCCATACCCCAAGGTGGTGGACAGGGTTGGTTGTAGGAGGTGATGCAAAGGGAAGTATGAGTGGGTTTTTCCTTCATGGGGGCTGTGAGGTTTGGATGTTATGCCCAGTTGTTAGTGTACTTGCCTAGGAGGACTATTCCGTTTTCCTTTTGTTAAGCGATGCGTTGCTCACAATTGAATATTCCTCTAGTGTGCGTTCCAGATGTCAGGCATCATTTTGTCAGCTATACCTGTTATGCATTCATCCACAAAGGCTAGTATCTTAATGGTTGGCTGACCTTGTGCGGTTATGCCCAAGGCATGAGTCAGCAATGCAAAGGAGTGGATCAAGACTGAAGTTATACAGCAGTGGGCTGAGGTGGTCCCCTTGTTTGAGCCCTCTGCGTGGTGTGATCTTGTTAGTTATGAAGCCAGGGCTGCATACAGCCATGGATGCGGATTCTGTAAGGAGAATCGCCCAGTTTATGAATTAGGTGGGAGTTTGAAGGCGCTCAGGCATTCCTTCAGGTATTGCCAACTAACGCGGTCATAGGCCTTCTCCTGGTGTAGGAATACCAGGGCTCCAGTTGCTTTGGACTGACATATGTTGGCGACGGAGTGTATATTTGTCCAGATCGAACGCCCTGGTATGAACCCAAACTGATTGGGTGACGGGACTTTGGAGGCTATTGTGCCTAATCTGGTTGCTAAAGTTTTTGTGAGTAGTTTAGTATCAGCGTTAGATAGTGCAATTGGGCGCCAGTTGGTCAGGTCCAGTTTGTCGCCCTTTTTAAACAGGGTTATGACATAAGAGTCCTGGCCACCAGGTAGGGGACGTGTTTCCAGTAGGCACTGGTTCATTAATGCCAAGAGGAGGGGGGCGATTTGCTTGAAGTATTTTTAGTAGAAATCATAGGTTATCCCATCATGCCCTGGGCATTTCTTATATGGTGCACCACGGACTATGTGTAAGTCCTGGGGAATATCCCCTGGCTGTTGATTGGACCATTTTCCCATTTCCAAGTCGAAGACGCCAAAGAAGATGGCGGTACCTCTCATTACTCAGGGCAATCTTGCTCACATAGTAGACAAGCGATGGGTAACAGCTCTTCCACTTCAGACCCCACCTCCAGTATCCACACTCACCTTGGCAGAACTGTTATGGGGAATTAGCGATATCTGCACTGAGATTGTCAAATTGAAATTGGCCATAACACCTGACGGTTCCAATTCGATCAATATGCCAATCAAACAAAGCACCTTCCTACCAAAGTCATTGGGGATCATCCTTGAAGATCAGGCTATAGCATTAGGCGCCATCGTTAAGGGTTTGAAGCCCCCTGTTAGCAATTTGGGTGTTGCGGCCAATGTGATGCCATTGACCAGATGAATGGTCCAGCAACTGAGCACAGGCAGGTTGGGCGTCCCAAACCCGTTCCCAACCAAATGGACCTGCCCCTATGTGGGGTGGCCTTGGGGGATTCCCATTGCTCATCGGGCCAAATGCCGTTATGCCAACTGTCAGAAATGTAGCTGAGACTTGGTTTGGATTTTTGAGGTCAAACCAACAGCGACTTGGCCCACTGCCAAATTTTGCGAAGTCAGTTCCCAAGGAAAAAACCCGCCCATTCCTGAACAATTCATTGGTTAGGTCAAAATTGATGGTCCCAATCCCAGCTTGTCACTACCCCAATTGACCACTCTTTAATCAGTTGCATAGCACTGAGAAAATTGTTGGTCGATTTTCTTTATTTCCTATTAATAAAATTTTGCCAAAAAATCAAATGTTTTTGATTAACTCTTCTGACTGCATCCCTGATGGCGTTTCCCTGGTGGCCCATCAATCCGTATACTGGATGGGCTCTACCAGCACTCTTGGTCACTATGGCCCCCTCCGTCATCAATTGGATTCAGCAAGTCCAATATTTTTGGCTCTACAACCCCATTATCACTAACTTCTGGCAGCAATACATGGGGGTCTTGTGGCCTTATGTCCACCAATTGCAAGAGAGAGTCTCCTTGCCACCCCAGTTGAAATGGCCCCATGTGCCAAAGAGCTCATCGAGACTATCTCAGCAATCCCACCCCCTGCAGCAAGACCCCCTGGGTTAGGAGTGGGTTCAGTGTGGTTTGTCGTCGGGATCATACTCACTATTGTGCTGCACCAACAATTCGTCATTTTCCGATGCCTGGCTCCATATCAAGTCATTTGATTGGCAATGTCTCTGGCATTATGGCTTGCTTTTTGGGTGCTTACGCATCCCAACTGGCAGGTCAATCTAAACTTCTTCTGCTGTTTCCATGACATAATCAACCAACCATTATTTCCAGCCACTTCCACCTTGTTCTTTGAACTGGGCGCCGCGTGGTTACTCTTTACCAAAAGAATGTGCAATCAATAGTTTGCTGTTTGTTGTTTGTCTGGTCACTTTCCGACATTGGGAGAAGTATCTGCTCTACCTTGGTAAATTTTCTTCAATCCACCCAAGCTGCGCAGATTGCGCCTCTTCCTCCTTCCACTAGCCCGGAGGAAAGTTCAAGTACCCCCTCCTGGGAGATCTCCAATCAAGTTCTCAACATGCTCGCTGAAGTGCAAATGCATACAGCAATTGTGCTTAATAATGCTTCCACGTTATCCCATGCCCAACAAGGGCTCGCATTGTTAGACGCTGTGGATGGGGATGCTTGCCATTAGGTGAGAGGTCTTTTGCGCTCTTCCTCACAAGCAGGAGACTCCACCCCACTAGTGGCTGTCGTGTTGGCTGCCCTGAAACCCCCTGTGTCCCGATCAGACCATTTATTCAGACTGATCCATGCCATGGTCAAAGCCCCTAGCTTGGTTTCTTTGATTTCTACCTTTTGTGAACTGGCCCCCGTGTTGGGTCTATCTATCAATATGCTTCAGGAAGTCTTTAGACCAGGCTTGGATTTGGGTTCCGCTCATCATGAGGTCTGGTCTACCATCCAAGGATCAGTAGATCAAATATGTGCCTCTGCAACCACCATCAACGCCTTACCCCATCACGTTACCCATTATCAGAAGGCGAATTTCTTGATTGGATTACCTAAAGTAGACACAGATGATGCGCCTGTCTCCGAATTAGCAGTAGATCTGGGTACTGATCTTGCTATAACCGCCAAGTCTGAGTTGGCGAATACAGAGTTAACTATTAATGATTCTGTTCAAGCCCAGATGGAGGAAGTCGTTCCCCCACCCTTGTACTTCCAATTTTGCTCTTGCAAAGGACCCCAACCTTACCCCCAATATGCCCATTATTTCTTCAATTGCCAATGAGTTGGTCGAATCTTCCAATAAACAAAACTTCGCTTATTTCCTAGTGCCTATGAAGATCAGTGTCAGCTCGCATCATGTCTCTTTCAAAGCTCTGGTGGATACCGGAGCTGCAGAGAACTTCATGAGTGCTGAGTTGGCGCAACAATTAAAACTGGAAATGGATGCAGGCTCCTCAGTGATGGTGGCCTCATCTGCTTATCAGCCCTCATATGACATTTGCTGACTGGTACCCTTTTCAATCCACCTGTTCAGCTTCTGCGATTTCTTTTTGGCTATGCCAAACTTGGTGTTTCTGGTGATCTTAGATGTGGGGTGGTGGCGCCAACAACATGTGAAGATTCATTTAGAGTCTAATAAATTGTTGTTTACCAATGATCATTCAGAGGGATAATTCTCTCTGATTGACACCCTCAAGAAGATACAAGGAACCAGCTCTATCACTACCCTGGTCACTTCTGCAGGAATCCCGGCCAATTTCCCCAAAAGCTTAATGCAATGTCAGAGAATCTATGACATGGAAAAGGCAGATCGCCTGCCTAAGCACACTAGGTTTGATTGTGGGTTTTAAACAACCATGGAGTTGGCGAACATCAACTGTCCGTTGTATCCCCATACAGCGGAGGAAGAAGTTGCAATCAATACCTGGTTGGACGATATGTTGAAAAAAGGTTGGTTGTTCAAAGAGACTTCACCTGTCGCCTCCCCCATTGTCTTTGCCAAAAAAGCGGATGGTTCTCTCCATCCCTGCGTGGATTATGGTCATTTATATAAAATAATAGTTTCTGATCCCTACCTATTGCCTCTGGAGCAGACAATAAGCCAGGCAATCGCCAAATCCCGTGTGTTCTCTAAGCTGGATCTGGTGAACGCCTTCAACCAAATTCGGGTAATGGAAGGGCAGGAATGGTTAACCATGATCCAAATGAAGCGAGGCATTTTTCAATTTTGTGTAATGCCCTTTGGGCCAAAGAATGCTCCCACTACGTTTCAATGGATGATCAACAATGTACTGGGTGACCTCCGGTTTACCTGTGCAATTGCATACATTGATGATATCCTGGTTCACTTCCCAACTCCCAAACAACAAGCTACTGACTTGGAAGCGGTGGTGGTCGCCTTGCATAATGCAGGTTTGTTCCTCAAACCTTCCAAGTGTGAGTATATAAGGAGGAGGTTACTTTCCTTGGGAACCTGGTTCTCAAAGATGGCTATGCAATCCCTCCCAACAAGTTAGATGTGATCCAAGAATGGCCAACTCTGACTACACAGAAACAACTTTGGAGTTTCTTGGGAACTATAATCTTCCTAAAAAGTTTTCCCCAGAAATTTCCCAGTTGGTCGCACCACTCCACCCCCCTACTGGGAAAAATGTACCATTTTGTTGGACTCCCAAATGCCAGCAGGCATTTGAATCAATCAAGGAGGTGTTCATGTCTCCGCCCATTTTGAAACACGCCAATCCCACCAAACCATATATTGTTGCATGTGATGCCTCATCAGCTGCAGTGGGAGCAGTGTTACTTCAGGATCACGATGGTCTTGAACATTTGGTTGCTTACTTTTGCTGGAAGTTCACAGCCACAGAACAGTCTTAGGCCATTTCTGACAAGTAATTGGCAGCTGTTTCATGGGCATTAACTCATTGGCGGTATCTGTTGCAGGGTGCCCGCCATGAATTAACAGTCTGCACAGATCACCAGGCCCTTTTGTATTTTCACAAACCCCAAAAATTGGCGCATCAGCAGGCCTGTACCTATCAGGACCTGTGCAGTTTTAACTTTAAATACAAATTCATTAAAGGTGCGCTCAATGTACTTCCTAATTTCCTAAGCTGCATTCCCACCCACTGTCCCTTGGAACCAGAGGAAGTGGATCTCGTTACCATGATTCCTGCCACTCAGATCCTGTCAATTGTTCCCCCCATTGTGTCCTCTGTCACTTTGGCTCCTGATGCCCCACTAATGGCTCAGGTTTTAGCCGGTCAAGTGGCCTTCCCTGAGGGAGTGGAGTTGGTTGAGCAGTTGGCTCACTCAAGTCACAAACACTCCTTATACTCCTTAGAAGATAGACTCATTTATTTCCATTCTCACATTTGGGTTCCCCCCTCTTTCCAATCGAAGGTATTCCGCACACATCATGATCCCCCCACAGTTGGACATCCTGGTAACAAGAAATGCATCGATCTGATCAAGCAAACCTTTAATTGGATGGGTCTGGCAAAGAGGTCCCAGCTTGGATCGCCAATTGTGTTACTTGTGCTAGGGCCAAGTTGGACCACTCCAGGAAATATGGCCTCCTGCACCCCTTACAACAAGTGGAGGGCCCATGGACCTCATGTCCATGGACTTTATCATTGAACTCCCCTGTTCTAACAGGTTCACAGCGGTGATTGTAGTGATGGATCATTTCACGAAATTTTCCCTTATTATACCTTGTACTTATGCGATTACATCAGAAGAAACTGCCCATCTTTTTGTACACCATGTGTCTTCAATGTTCAGTCTTCCTCAGGAGATCATCAGTGACTGGGGTTCACAGTTTACCGCGCGGTTTTGGAGTGAACTTCTTTAGATCATGAAAATATCCACCTGTTGATCCACGGTGTATCACCCTCAGTCCAACAGACAGACCAAGTGGGCCAATTAAGTCCTTGAATAGTACCTGCGTTGCTATGCTGCAACAGCGCAGGATACTTATGCCAGTGACTTGCCCCTCGCTCAATTTGCTTACAATAACAGGATCCACACGTCCACGGGGCTTTCCCCTTATGAAGCAACGTTGGGTTATAATCCTTCAAATTGGTCAGACCATGCTTGTGGTCTGTGGTTCAAGCTGCCGCAGACCACGCTGCCCATATCAGATCGACTCAAGCTTTAGTGCAGGAACACCTTACCAAAGCCATCAACAACTACAAGCAGTTTGCGGATTGTAAGCATCTTCTGGGTCATGATTTTTAGTGGGTTCCTACGTCATGCTCGATACCCATAATTTAAGAATTCAAACCCCTTCCCATAAATTCGCCAGTAAATGCTTGGGCCCCCATTTAGTGGATGAGGTACTGGGTAACGGGGCATTCTGACTGAAGCTTCCTGCACATTGGAAGCAGCACCCTCTTTTCCATGTTTTCCAGCTGTTGCCCTTCAAGGGTGCAATTTCCACAGAACTGGAACCAATCATCATCGATAATGGGGGAGAAGCTGAGTTAAAGGCTATTCTGGCATCCTGTTAGTCGTGACGTTCTGTCCAATATCTAGTGGCCTGGATAGGGTATCTGGCCTACAAAAATAGCTGGGTTAAGGCGCACAATTGCGCGAATTGCATGGACCTGGTTAAAGCATTCCATATATCCCACCCTGGGGCTCCCCATCCCCCCCCAGAAATTCGTGACAATTATGGCTATCAAGTTACCCAAGGCACACAAGAATGTGGCTCTTATGCAGTTTCCCAGTGGTGGGGCCCTTCCCTTGGGAAAAGAAAAGGGTAATGTAAGTCCCAGGGAACGTCCCCTGGCTGTTGATTGGGCTATTTTCCCGCTTTTAAGTAATAAGACACCAAAGAGGATGGCGGTACCTCTTGTTACTCAGGGCAATCTTGCTCACATAGTAGATTTGCAATGAGTAACAGCTCTTCCACTTCAGACCCCACCTCCAGTACCCACACTCACCTTGGCAGAACTGTTATGGGTAATTAGCAAAATCTGCGCCAAGATTATTGAATTGAAATTGGCCATAACACCTGACAGTTCCAATTCAATCAATATGCCGGACAAACAAAGCACCTTCCTACCAAAGTCATTGGGGATCATCCTTGATGATCAGGCTATAGCATCAGGTGCCATCAATGAGGGTTCAAAGCCCCCTGTTAGCAATTTGGGCATTGCAGCCGATGTGATGCCACTGACTGAATGAAGGGTCCAGCGACCAAGCGTGGGTGGGTTGGGCATCCCAAACCCGTTCCCAACCAAATGGACCCGCCCCTATGTGGGGTGGCCTTGGGGGATTCCCATTGCTCATCGGGCCAAATGCTATCATGCCAACCATCGTAAATGTAGCCAAGCCTTGGTTTGGACGTTTGAGGTCAAACTGACAGTGACTTGGCCTACCGCCAAATTTTGCGAAGTCAGTTCCCAAGGAAAAAACCCGCCCATTCCTGAACAATTCATTGGTTAGGTCAAAATTGATGGTCCCAATCCCAGCTTGTCACTACCCCAATTGACCACTCTTTAATCAGTTGCATAGCACTGAGAAAATTGTTGGTCAATTTTCTTTATTTCCTTTTAATAAAAATTTGCCAAAAAACCAAGTAATTTTGATTAACTCTCCTGACTGCATCCCTGATGGCGTTTCCCTGGTGGCCCATCGGTCTGTATACTAGATGGGCTCTACCAGCACTTTGGTCACTATGACCCCCTCCATCATCAATTGGATTCAGTGAGTCCAATATTTTTAGCTCTACAACCCCGTTATCACTAACTTCTGGCAGCAATACATGGGGGTCTTGTGGCCTTATATCCACCAATTGCAAGAGAGAATCTGTCTCCTTGCCGCCCCAGTTGAAATGGCCCCATGTTCCAAAGAACTCATCAAGACTATCTCAGCAATCCCACCCCCTGCAGCAAGACCCCCTGGGTCAGGAGTGGGTTCAGTGTGGTTTGTTGTCAGGATCATACTCACTATTGTGCTGCACCAACAAATCATTGTTTCCCAATGCCCGTCTCCATATCAAGTCATTCAGTCAGCAATGCCTCTGGCATTCTGGCTTGCTTTTTGAGTGCTTACGCATCCTGACTGGCAGGCCAGTCTAACTTCTTCTGCCGTTTCCATGACACTGTGTCCCAGAGCTCCTCCTGCGTGATTAGGTTTAGGAGGTATTAGTTCAGCGGTGTGCTTCGTATTCTGGCAGTGTGTATAAAATCTTAAATTTTTTGGGGGTCAGTTGGTGTGTCATGGTATAGTTCTGTGTGGTAGCGGTGTACTTCTTCCTTGACCTCCACTGGGTCAGTTGCCAATGGTGCCATAATCTTTGTGGACCTGTGTGCACATAGGCTGGTTGCTGAGGGAGTGAAATTGGCAGAAGAAGTATGTTGAACAGGTTTCACCTTCTTTTATGAACTTCCCTTTTCTTGATACTTTGTTTCTGTGCTGGTGTTGAAAGATGAGGGCGTTTAGGAGGGCGGATATTTTCCGCCCATTTGAGCCCCCAGGTGGGGCTATAACCAGACTTCAGGGTATTGAACTTGAGGTGGTCCAGTTCCTCCAAGGTGCACTTAATTGTGGCTGTGTTATTGGTGTACTTATATGAGGCAAGACGGAGAATTTTGTTTTTTAGTTTGGCTTTGAAATTTGCCCAGTTTTTGATGAGGTCTGATACAAATGGGGCTGCAACTTCTGTATTTGTGGTCTCATGTTTGACCCAGTTGGATATTTCAGCCAATTTTATGTTTTCCAGGTGTAGCTTCCTCAAGGTCAACTCCTGTGTGGGAGCTCTGGTTGGCAAGAGCTGCACTGAAACGAGTTGGTGGCCAGAGAAATTGATCTTTTTTTAGAAGTTGGAGATGTTTGAGCGATGGGTCTTTAGGGCTGAATGTAGTCAATACAGCTCATTTAGAGGAGCGTTCCCTTACATATGTTGGGCGGGTCATGTAGGGAAGGAGTGGTGCCCCAGGGTGGAGGGTATTATGTAGGCCCAGGGATGCCTTCATTGCATGGAATTCAAAGTGCCCTGGTGGGTTCCATTGAGGTTAGGCCATTGGTCTGTGTTGGGGTTGTCCCAGCAGTTGAAGTCGCCCAACAGGATGGTATCTGGTGGGAAGGTGAGAGTTGGGACAGTTTCAAGAAATTGTTTTCTCTAAGCTGCGGTGCATGGTGCATAGATTAAAAACAAGATTATGTTCTCATGGCTTGCAATCATTGCTACCAGGATGTGGCCATGCAGATATGACAAGAAGTTCGTGATTTTTAAGTATTTTGTTTTTTTGGATGACCATTTCACAGTGGGACGTCCATACCAATAGGGATGGTGAGACCCTGGCTGGCCATGATCCCTCTTCCCCATGTAGGCAGTGGTTTTCTTGGATGGCCAAGGTATCTACAGGGGTTTTCACAGGTATTCCAGCTTTATGGCTTGGGACGCATGTGCCCTGGCTCCCACAATGTCTAGCGTCCCTATTATCACTGAGGTGCCTGTGGTGCCTCAGGAGTGGTTGGGAGGGCCACTCAGCCCACACCCAACGCCCTTTAGGCTGGGCCTGCTCCATGTTGTTGGTCCAGTCCATTATGTGTCATCATCCAATCCCTTACCCTGTGCTGATTTCTTGCAGGTATTGTGGTTTTTAGAGTTTGCGGCTTATTTTCCCGCTTGTGACTCATGGTGGTCCAGTGCAGTGCACTGATTTGTTTCTGTGGTTGCAGGGTGCAAATTTGAAGAATTGGGTCCCACATATTCGCCCATAGTGGAGCTGAATTGTCCTGCTAAGTTTGTTTGATTGTTACCTTTAGTGATTCAGTCAAATTGTTGAGAAAATTTTCAGTTTGGGTATAATGCTCTGTTTGGGTGACACGATTAATTTCCTCCATGCCCTTTTCAGCTTGGGCAGTCTGTTCTGATTGGTTGTCTCTGCTGATTTCTTCTAAGTCCCCCTGAATTTGGCTGGGGTCGATGGAGGAGGCTGTGAGTGATAAAGCCTTGGCCGCTGCCCTCTTGTGGGCTTTCTGCATCATTTTTCATGCTTTGGGTGTTACTGGGTCTATGATGATGTAGTGCTCATCCTCTTTCCATTAGAATGCATGGTTGGCATCTACCATTTTGCCAAATTCTGCATTGTTTTCATCCATGGCATCATCACAGAATTCTGGGGCCATGATGCCCTCCTTCACTGGGCATGCATGTTCCTTGTGCCCCAATGCGGCGCAGTGGTTAGAGATAGGCAGTGCACGTTCCTGTGTGACACAGAATGGCTTTGACACTTCCTTCTGGGAGGTTAAATGCCGCTTTGCATGGGATTCTTGTGAGGTCCGCAGCCATCTTGGGGGGCAGGTGTATCACAGCGATTGCCTTTTCCTGTGCACAGGTTCAGCATCAGGTGAAACCGGTGTAATTCAAGTTGTTTAATTTCTCTGTAGCTGGTAAGTCCAGCTCTGAGCTCCTCCTTGATTTGCTTGAAGGGAAGGTGGTATGGAGCAAGTCAAAAGAGATGTACAAAGTGTTCACTTTGTTCCATCTGGTGCGTGTGATGCACACAATTTGTTTTCCCTAAGGGTGTACAGTTTTGATGCAGACTTTTGTGGCGGTGTCTGCATCTTCTTCAGTCTCAAAGCCCATATCAATCCAGCTGTATTGGATGGTATGGGTGGTAATGTGCACCGCATAAGAGAAGAGGGAGGCCTGTGCCTCGCCCACTTTCTCCCACAGAGTTGGAGACTTGACCCCTAGGTAAAGTCAGAGCTTATTATATACCTTTAATAGGGGTTTGGCATATTAAATTCCATGTATTGATTTTGCTTTGTGGTGAACTCCACAAAACCCAAACAGTGTATGAGTATGTGGTTTCTTGGCGGCATAGTTTCTCAGTCCCCCTCCAGGTCATCTCTTGCCCTTCAGCGCACCGTTTTGACCATTTCCTGATATGGCTTTCTCCCAGTTTAATTGGGATTTGTTGAAATCGCCCATCTCTCCTGTGTGATTATCAAAATTGCTGTTTTAATTGAATCATAATAACTAATGTTATCATTATGGGAAAGAAAAGCTACAGGAAAAGAATTTGTAGATTTATTCTATGATCAGGATACCTCCACCATGAACATTTCATAAAAGAAATTTCAAAGTACTTTCCTCAAAATAAAAGTAAGCTTTAAAAAATACCAGAGAGCACTTTATATTTGGCAAAATCTTTAGTAATGAAGGATGACCAAAAACATCTCCAAGAGTTACCCAAAAAATACAAAAAAAAGTGAAACATTTTGAGATAATGACTTTACTAAGAAAAATACTGAGTTAATTCTCAACAGGGCTTTTAAGAAAATAGAGTTTCCCCACTAATCAAAATTAGTAAGCTACTGAAATGTCCAAGCATGCTAATGTCTGGGGATCAACCATTATATAATGGAGCTATAATATGTCAAGGAGCTAGTTTTTCCCTATTTACTTCTTCTCAAAAAGGATTAAGATGCTTTTATTTGAGGCAAGCCGACCAGGGGATGGACATTACCGAAATAAAGAAAGAAAGTATTGACATGAAACCTGAGCAGGTTCAACTCTGTCATAGAAAGTTTTTTTTCACCTCCAGATCGGGACTCAGATTTTTCTGGTTACATCATGGGTAAGGTTTTTGTGTTATTATACCTACTAACTTCCAATAGCTTCCTTTGGCTGGCACCTCAATCGATGTGTGAAGGGTAGGAATCAAACCTGCAACCTTCAGGTTGGTAGCCATATGCCCTACTGACTCACCTTCCACCCCCTAAGGATTAAGATGTAAATAAACTAATCTTTGTTATACTTTGTTTTGTATTTTACATTCAACACAACTATTTTGCTATATCATCTTGAAAAATGTTGGAGTTTTATGCAATTACAATTCTGTTTGATCTTTATTATATCACTATAAAATTGGGTATCAATTTTAAGCATCAGTTGTCAGCTATAGCAGCTTTGTTATATATTTTTGAAGGATCTTTTGCATTTTTTTCTGATGGTGAGGATAGCAATGGGAGCACGGGTTGCAATATGGGTGATCTTTTTAACTCCTTTGCTACTTAGAGGATAGATGAACGTGACATCAGAAAAAAATCAAAAAAAATTATCTTGATTTTTTGAGGGAGCTGTTAGAAGCAGGAGACTATATAATTACACAAAAGGTATCAGCATCCCAAGACCGGTTATTTTGATGGAGGATCTTTTTTTTTGTAATTTTTTAGAAACTCTTCCTGGCTTTTTTAATTTTTAGAGCCAATTACTTTAATGATGCTAGTGCATATTAATAGAAAAAACACCACACCTAATAACCTTAACAATTTGATACACCTGCAAATATATTCTCAAATTTTATTTCTCAGAATCTTTACTCTTTTTAAGTCTATACAAGCATGTTAGCACACTAGGTTGGGGTATAAGTCCTGGGTAGCACCCCCTGCACCTTAATCATTAGTAGTGCCCATTACAGACAAAAAGGGGCCTAAGAAAGCAGCCGTCCATTTCATTTCCCAGGACAACTTATCCCATGTGTTGTACAAGAGGTGGGTTATGGCCTACTCGCTGAAAGTTGCTCCCCTGCCTTACCTTCTTGCCACTCAGGAGTTGGTGAGAAAATTGAGGGTGTCTGGAGGTGGCGGTGGCAAGAAGCCATCACCAACAAAAAGGCTTTGGCCGTTCCTCTCCCTCAGTAGTCTCAGGCCCAAATGTGGGGTTTGTTAAATTAGTATATTATAGACTGGCATAACGAAATCATCCATTGTGCACTCAGGTTTGGAACCCTTTTAGTCTGTTTCCTCCCTGCCAGAAAAGGAAAGCCCAACCCCAACTGGTTAAGGTGCTATAAACCCTTCAATATGCAGCAGGACCCCCTACCAAACCTGGACAAGGGAGCATCAAGTCATCCACTTGGCGAAGTGCCATTGATACACCACGCAAAATCTTACTAGGAGAAATTTAATGGCAAAATTCAAACTTTAGTCAGCTGGCCACATGAGATCAATCTGGCATCTAAAAGATCTCTAAATGTCAATCTTTCAGAATTGAATGTGATTGCAACACTTTTGATCAATGCAAACTTTATTATTCCCCAAGACCTAGCACTCAGGACAACATTCCCCCTCAGCTAATGTTGTAGGTCGATTTTTATTCAAGTTTTGTCTAAACAAAATCTGCATGTAAAATTTCTAATCTTATTATTTGAGCTATCTACTAGCCGCACTCTTGCTAGGGCCCATGTTTCACAGTCCGCATAATGACTAGGCCATAGTGACCATAATTACAACCTTGTTGCCCTCCTTAATTATATGGGGATCTAGTATTGCGGTCACCTGAAGTTGACTTCTGTTCTGGATGCCTTGCGGCGCCAGAATGTTCCCAGGATCCTTGGGGTGATCCAAATTCAGTGGGACAAATTTTGTGATCTATGCTTGTATTTGACCCCTTGTGTTAATAAAATGGATTCTGGACCCACTGGTGCCTCAGGAGACTACCGCAATGGAATCTGCGGCTGTCTCTCTTGAAATTATGTGGTTGCAAAGGTTATGTCAGTAATGATAATTGTCATCTGTTATCCTGCAATTGGACCTTACCCAAAGATATACCAAGTCAGTTTGATGGCTGTAACTCTGAGTCTAGTTTCTGTTCTTTGTGTCCACTAACAAACTATCAGGATAATCTAAACTTTATTAGCTGGTTCATGACAGAGGACTGTTAAAGTTATTTTTACTGCAAGTGGCTAGTTGTTTGCTTTTGAGGTGGTATTTGGAGTTTCAGTTGGTTATTGTAAGAAGACATTATACTGACAGATGGCTGGTTTTAAAGTAAACTTTTGACGAACCGCCTATTACTAAAAGTGTAACCTTTTGAGTTTTAAGACTTGAGGTAATATACTTCTCATCACTAAAACTACTATGGGTAATTACCCTATGTTGTTCCTGATCAATATAGTATTGTTCCTAGAAATAATATATGAGTAATGGCTCTTGGATTTTTTATAATTAATCATTTGAGAATAATGTAGATTGTTCTTTCTTTCCAGATTCAGAACTATAAATAGGGCTGTTTCTGATTATAACCAAATTTTAACTCATAATTCCTCTCCTTACACATACCTAACCAGTGCCTTGCAGAAAAATTCTGAGTTTAGCATAAGCATAAGAGGTTTCCTGTTATAATTCCAGATCCACCTCTTTTTCTATGCCTGTATTTTTTCTGACATAATGAATAATCTAAGACAAAACACCTCATTTTAAGTGCATGTCAGATGAGCAACGCCACTAATTCATATAATTACAAAATAATACCCCATGTATTTTAACAGGTTATTAGAGGTTAGTGTCAATAATCATGATCCAACTAATAGCTAATTCAACTAGCTCAAAATTATAAGGCTCAATGATCAGATTTTTAGAGAAATAATATAAATGAAAACACAAGAGCACAGCTCCCACGCTTTCCTTATGACTCATATATTCTTTTATCATAAATAATCAACTATACTATATTTTTGTATTACATATGATTAAGCAGATCCTAGAATATTAAGCCCATTATTTAGAATATAGTATTCAGATCAATATCATGAATTGAGTTAATCATAAAAAATTTCCCGCTTTGACTATATTAAATGAGTGTGGTGATTCTTCTTCTTAATGGAGATGTCTGAGTTGTCCTAGACTTCCAAATATGAGCTTTTTATTTAGACCATGTCATCCAAAGATCTTCGTGACTTTAAAGCTCAGTATTTATATTTGATGAGCAATAGTAGATGGATCTCACGTCTTTGTTGGCATGTGTTGTAGTAAAAAAATTATGGTCCAATTGCCACGTAAGTACAACCCCCACGCCTTTTATAACTAAATCAGAACCTAGTAAAATTGCATAAGACGTAGTGGTCTAAGCCATTCCATAATGGTGAAATTCCTAATGGTTGGAGCAATCTATTCATATATTACTGTTTCAATTGGTCTCTGTGGCCCTATGGCCTAAGATACAAATAAAGAACCATACATCCGGCACCAAATCACATCCACTGGGCTCTAAATGCTAATTTTACTTTTTTCCATATTTCTGGTGTTCTACTACCAAAGTCTGTTCTCATTGCTTCTTGTGAGCAATGTGGATGTTTTGGCATTGTTCTTAAACTTGAATTTCAAAATCTTTAAAGCATTTATAAATTCTACTCTATATTAAGGCCCCAACGGCATCCTCATATATCCCCCTAAAACCAGTCAGGCTTCATCCTTTGAAAATCCAGTTGTCAAATTCTGATGTGAATTGTGGTAAACTCATGCTAACCTACAAGTCACATTGTGCCTAACAAAATTGGACTTTAGAGGATTGTTGGTTACTCATCTTATATTATGCTCTTTGTAAGAGCTTGACTAACGGGTTGCTGGAGAAAAATTCCTCGCAAATGGCTTTACTTGGATCATTTATTAGCTAACCTCCACCCTCCTTATTCAACTATTAGCATATATGATATGTTAGGGTTTTAGATGAGTCCCACTTTAATATGTTTTCTTCTAAGGTCATTCTACAAAACATGTATTCCTGCCTGGAAATCTTCTAATGACCTTTTTCTTCCTCTCAGCTGCATATACGCAAAATGTAACCTTTTTTACCTAATTTGCAGTCCTGTCCAGGGTCCATTATTAAACACCATTGGCTAATCCCTAGTTATGCAGGGCAACGCACATCACTTAAGGTTTTTCCTGGTCTAGCACATCTATAACAAGGGACAGTTGGTGATTGTACAAAATTTGTGTTTTTTCTTCTTTAGCGCTTTCTTCATAAATCATCCACTAGCTTATTATTGACTAAATCACCTCCTTAACCCAAAGAAGAGATATTGAAATTGAACAACAAAATCTCTGGGGCTTTACATATTATGGAGTAATAAGGTTGCTTTCTTTATAAATATTAATCCTAAATTTTTATATGTATTTTGTTTAGTTTTACTTTTTAAATCTTTTTGGCTTTTTGTTACATGTGATATAACAAAGACACTTAGCTTAGACAAATTTACATCTCAACTGCCTTGGTCTTTGAAGGTATATATATTATTGGATGATTTTTCCAGTTTGATAAAGGGCTCGTTCCACAGAAATTTTAACTGATATGCATGGCCCAAATTATGGTTGTCGCAGTATACTACCAAGTCTCCTCCTTCAATTTCAAAAGGTAGTTTGATCAAAGTCATTATATATATTTTGATTCACCTTATAGTTGATTGTAACCTAATAACCTTTTGATTGCAATTTAGTAAGGTCTTTGACAGGTGTTCAACTTAATCTTAGGGATCACAGCCTCTATTAATATTGCAAAATATAATAAGGGTGGTAAGACTGGTATTCTAGAGTAAAACAGCCAAAACTAGAGGATGCATAATACTACTATGATGCACATAATTGTATACAAACAATTTAGTACTATTATTACTAGCTCATTGCAATGGCGTCACGCCTGATTTTTTGTGTAATATGTCAATAAAGGCACCATTTAATGCATTACTATCCCATTGGTATCTGGGTAATATGGTTTAGACAGTACATCTTTTATGGCCATTAGCTCATCTAGACTCTGCACCATCTGTTCAATTAAGTTTGTTCCATTGTCCTTTAAGTTCTTCTGAGGGCATACATGGCTATGCATAACAGGGCTTATAATAATCTTAGTCATTGTAAAAGCCCTACGCCTTGTAATTCTCCCTCCATCCACTTGGTCAAGAGATAGTGTTAACAAATTTGTACTTATTTTCAGAATACTCACTAGTAAAGGTCCTACTACATTAATTGATACTGTGTGATAGCCTTAGTATGGGCCAAATTAAATGGTATTGAACGCAAGATATTTAAGTTTTGAAACTCTTCAAAAGTGGTATTTTAATAATTTCTTAGATATTGAATCACATTATACCAGTAATTACTTCTCAAACTAATTCCAGTGTCTTTATCAGATCGCCATATCCCTGACCTTGTGATCCTGAAAATTTGTTTTCTATTCTGATAGACTTAAAAGATTTATATTGACCATTATGGCCTCTCCAATCAGCTGTAGCGAAATCAGTTTTAGTATTGGCCAAGGGCCTACCCACTCCTGTCCTTCCCACCATGCAACCAATGCATAGAAAAGAATCCTATATTTTCAACAAATTGCTAGTAAAGCTAAACAAAAAAGTGTTGGAAGTTGCAAAATTTGGTCCAAAAACCCGCATCACTAACAACATTGCTACCTTCACCGCCCTCCCCAAAGTTCTCCTTAAGGCTGATAAAGCCTTCTCTGAAAATATCACTACCCTTGTCATACCAAAAAACTGAGTTACAAGCCCTACTTTTCTACCTTGACCCCCATTTCAAGGATGAACATACACCCATGATCTTGACTCTAAGTCAAACTCTGTCTACCCCAACTGAGGAAGATGAGCACCCTATCCCCTTCAACCTCCACCATGAATGGCTAGTGGTTTATCCCCTCCAACCTGAATAATTTTTTATTTTTTTATTTTTGTATAAGTGATCATTTCGTTTTGTTCTGCCCATATTATTTAATTTAATTTAATAGGCTCCCCTGAGCTTAATACTGTCTGACCCCTGGTTGGCTCACCCCAAATTTATAAATACATTAACCATTAGGCTTTAACTTGTTTAAGACTCGTTCCCATTGATCTCAAGGCGCTCTGGAAGGAAGTTACCCATCCTGTTCTCAGAAAAAAATGTCTAATACGCTGTGGCGTGTTCTACACTGGTCATACAAGACAAAGGATTGAACTGGGTCCACCTTCCAGCACAAAAGTTGCTTGTGATGCGCAGAGCGGATGCACACCCACCTCCACCACTTCTTTACTTGCTCCCTAATAGCCCCTTTCTTGAGTAATGTTTGCAAACTCCTGCGAGCAGAACCATGGGTAGGGCACCATGTTCAGGACTTCATGTTCAATCTCTCACTCCCCAATTGCTCCCAATCATTAAGGATCCTGACATTTGGCATATAAATGTGGACGATTCATGATTCATATCTTCACACCGCTTTTGACTCCACTCTGTGGACGCTACCCCATATGATCACCCACTTTCAGGTTCATTTTGAGATGGCTCTGTGAGTATTTACCATGTCACCATGGTCTAATAGGTCGTTTTGAGCGTGCACCTAGCTTTGGCAAAGCTTTCCCCCATCCTTTCTTAACACCTCCGCTTACCCCTGCCTTTGCCTCAAGCTCTTAGGAGTTCAGGCGTGGTTAAATAAATATTGGTATATCCCCTTTAGTTTGGGACCACCTAGTGCTAAAAAAAGATTCATGCCCATTACTTGAATTTCTTCAATTATCTTTCAATAGCCTTTAACTTTGGGCTGCTCATCTTTGTATTTCTGGGTTATATTTTTTCATAAAGCTCTTCAGATAAGTTTTTTAAATGCAACAATCAGAGTTTTCAATAACCCATTTGCAATTTTGTGATTAGTTGATACTATGCGATTTCCTTGTAAATGTACGCTTGTAAATTAGAGACCAATAAGCTATGCGACCCTTGAGCTTCTTTAGTTTATATAGCCATCATAATGAGCTGTGGTTTAACAATATTTTGAGCCTTGTGCCTTATACATACACTTGAATTTGTCTGCAAGCATATATTACTGAAACATAGTTTTTATCACTGTGTTTACATTCATGCTCATTCAAAATTCTGAAGCAAAAAGCAACTGAGTGCTCTTCCTAATTGTCCCAACCTGAGATAACACACCATTAATAGTAGTCAATGAGGCATCAGCTTTCATTAAAAAAATGGCTTTCTAAATTCTTTAAGGTAGTGCAGGCGCCATGCTAAACTTATTCCTTAGTACTCAAAGCCTTTTTGGCATTTAGCTGCATAAACTAAACTACTTCTAATTTCTAGCAAGGATGCAATGGACTGGCAATTGTTGTAAATACTTCATTAAAGCTTTGTAATAGCCCACCATATTTAAGAACACTTGGAGGTCTTTCATACTCTCTGGGGATTTTATTTTATTTTATTGATTTTATCTTTTTAAGCTGAGGCCGCAAGCCCTGGCATCTGATAACAAATCTGTTATACTTTAGTGATTCTTTAATAAAATTGGCATTTTTAGGGCTTTAATTTCAGATTAACTATAGTACCTGCTCAAACACTTGATTGAGGTATTACAAATCATGAGAAAAGGTCTTTAAGAAGGCGTTATAATAATTCATACTTTAAAACAGGACAGCTTAAGAACCCACAAAATATTATACATTGAACTCAGAAGAGTTATCATTACATTACACAGCCCATGTGACATGCTTGTAAACTGGATTAAGCTTGTATCATGGTATTCATGCACTTTTTTTGCTCCTCCTTAGGAAAATCAAATTGACAGCCTCCAGAGATGAGATTTATAATTATGAAATACTTTACATCATATAAACAGTTTAGTATGTTATCATTACTTGGTAGTGGATGCAAATCTTTTTTGTATTGCCATTGAGGAAAAAGTAATCAATCATAACTTTTTTACTAACATCTTTATTTTTTGCAGAATGGGTTGAGCTAGCTCAGGGTATTTTAATGGCATAATTTTCCACTCAAAAGAAGTTTTAAGCTTCTCTCTGACTACTTTATCACTTTCTCTGGAATTTCAAATCAGCCTCATCCTGATAGGCGCATGATCTCCATTATCCACCAATAGCTGTTCCCATTCCATGCAGCCCAAATCAAAGTTGTCTTTACCAAAGATATTAGAGTATTGAACAAAAGCTTTAAGCTTTGTACTTTTGTTTTTTAATAATTTTCTGACTCTTATGGGATTACCACATGTGCCCCAACGCCATTGTTAGGTAATCTAAAATTTGAAAGATCACCAAATTCTACATCTGATTTCAAAATTTTTCATGAGGGACAAGGTGTACAAAAGCAACAATTATTTTCTTTTGACCTTGGTTGCCTGTAATAGTAAATTCCCAATAATATGTTAATTTCACCATGTCCTGGAATAAGCATTCCAGGCGATACGTTTGGTTTAAATTGTAAATAATCCCAGTGTGGAACTACTTCTCCATAGATTCCTTCTATAATATCTAATGTGGTACCTTTACTCATAATTAGTTGATCTATGGCGCAATTGTTGCTTCTTTGTTTACTCTAAGCGGTATACTCTGATCTTCATCAATGTCATTAAGCAAAGGTTGTCTCAAATTTCCCTTTGCATGTATTATATTGGTATTATTTATTGTCTTAGTATATTTTGATTGAATTAATAGCATTAGCTCATGAGATTATCTTTTATGTGACTTTGATGGATTGGAAGCGTCTGTCCCAATATCTTTATGTACCTTTCTTAAAATCACAAGAGACGCCATATGTACATAAGAACATTTCTCTTATTAATATTTTAGTCAGCGTTTGTTAATATAGATGTGAGCGACAACACTGCAAGTTCATCAGACTTCAGTGGCAAGTCACTTTAAACTCCTTCACTCCTTCTACTTTTAAGGATCAACATCCCAATCTATTTGGTAATTAACATCTGACTAATTTTCTTTTTCTTGAATACTCAATTGAAACACTAATTACATGTGGTCCTCTGTCAATGATTAAAATAACTTTTTATTACCTACCTTATTGGCATAGGTACACTCATAGTAATAAGAATAATTTGAGTTAACTAGATTAATAAGTGTCAGAGTACAAAGAATAAAGAGTGCGCTTAAGGGCGTTGCTGATGCTAGAACATTCTGCAATGTTTATAATGATGGGCAGTGCTATGCTTATACATTTCAGACTTGAGGTAGCACTAGTTTGACTTGGCACCTCAGCTGGAATGCTTTCAATAATTTCTGTACATATGGCTTAGCAACTACCTTGGTCCCTTCTGTCTCCTCTGTCTTTATGAAAGAGTTTTATCGCATGAGCATCATCAGAGACTACATGATGTACATGAGGAAGGTTTGTTTCAATAGTTTTTAATAATTATTAACAAGGCCAATTTGGCTACATGTTCATTTTAATTTAGTGAGATTGAAGCTCCTGACACGGTATAACATCACACTTATACTATAGTTGTCTTTTAAATCCTTTTTGAGAATTAGTTGGAGGTGTTGCAATGATGTTGCGTAGTTGAAATTTTAAGCATAATATTCTTTCCAATTGAAATTGTGGCAAGTAATATTTAAAGCGCCGCCTTTGCTTTTTTTATATTTGGTTTCTCATTCTCATAAGATAGGGGAAACTATTTCAGTTGTTGACTGATTTCCTAAAAGTAGCTATAAACCAAGGATTGGCGCTAATGTTAGTGGACCATAAGTTTGAGAACATCATCAAAAGTGATTGTATTATTTGGATGTCATGAGGTTCTGCACAAATGCTGGCAATAGGGTGGGCATTAAGTTTAAGTATGGATGCACTGCATATTCGATTACATTAACATCAAAATCAATTTATTTAATTTGTGACAAGAAGGACTTGAGCTTTTTATTTAATCAATCTGCAAATTTATCTCTTGTTTTTAAAAATGAAGCTAATATCTATTAAAGCAACTTTTTGAGTAGCCATACATTCAGTACTTCTAGATTCTCATAGAATGGCCTCTTTGGCCTCAGCGTAAGTAGAATTTATTGTCCAGATGTGACATGATCAACTTATTGTCTACTAATCTAATCAGTTGATAGTTTAGCAGCCATATTCCAGTTGATAGCCAATACATAGCCATTTCAAATCTTTTGGGAAAAGTTACCATACTTTCATCCTTAACAAATTTAGGTAAATTTAAAGGCTTATAGTTGGCATTGTACTTTGTATGAGGTTTCAATTAAATAAATTATTTAGCTTAAGCTAGGAATATTAGAACGCTGAGGTGCAGTACCATGGGTTGTTGTATTTATATTAGCCAAGGCAATTATTTTAATTGACATTTGCTAACATGGGCTTATGGTAACTTCTGCATTGATTTCCAAGAATCCATACTCATGATATTCCAAAGCATTGCTACTAGCAGTTTGTTATGATCACATTAGCATTGACCATCGTCCTTTTTTTTATGTTATAGATTGTTATACTGTTCCCAGTATGCTCAGACTCAGTCCTTTAATTTAATTTTCTCAACTTTCTCAATCTATCTGGAAGTCAGAGGTGGAGACCGACTAACTCTTGGTCTTGTTCCTGAATGTATTTCCCAGGTTTAAATGACCATGAAGAGTATTATATGATTCATCTATGAAAGCAAAATCTCTATTAAACTCATTAATTTAAAAGACTTGATTATTTATTAAAACTTGATATTTATAATATTTAGCTCTTGAAAAGTAAGTTAGGAGATGATGATCGATTTTCTTAATAATATCATGATTCAACTTGCATACTTGGGCGCTCAGTTATTGACAATTTTCATAAAGATATGTGTTGTTATTGGACCATTCCTCCTAAACTTGAATGACCTATTCTTTTGAATTCCGCAGGCTGAGGGTAGTTGTAAATACATTGTTAACCATTCACCTGTGACTCCACTTTGCAAAAGAAACATTCTGAGCATGTTGCGCAGTCTGTAAATCAATTATTATGCTAACTCAGATACTCATCTATTGGCCCATGTAGCGATGCTATAATTATCATCTAAGCTAGTTTGACTTTTACAAAAATAACTTCTAGCCTATCAAGAAATCTTTTGTGTCACATGTCCTAATTTTTCCCAAAAAAGTTGACTAGCTCATTAATTATCACGTGATGCCGTGACAATATTCATTTGTAAGATTTGGGTTTGTGATGTGTAAAATATAATTAAATTCTGGGTATAGTCTAATTTTCTATTAAATTTTTCTCTCAATTTGAGCTGCGCTCAAATTTTAATGGGATATTTATCTTTCCATAAGAATCTTGATTAAGTTGATTATAAAAAAGGCTTCTGTGGATAAATTTCTAGTTCTTGCTAATTAGAAAAGCTTAGAATCTTCTATCTTACCCAATCCAGCTCTTCATGGGAAATTGGTTCTTCAGAGTGGTAAACAAGGGTAGTATTTCCCTAAATTTAGGACGCAGTCATCTTAGTGTTCCCTGTAAGTGGAGTGATAGTTCTTAAATTTGATATGAATTAATGTGGATAGATTGATCACTGTTATCACAATCCATTATCCCAGACATGAGCGCCAGTGATAAGTTTCTTGCTATTGTATGTGGCTGGTTATTTGCTTTTTGGTATATATGGAGTTCCAATGGCTATTGTATGAAGACAATATATTGAAATATGATTATTTAATGTAAACAGTTGAATTTTTAAGAATTGAGAAAATATTTTGTAAACACTAAAACTCATAAGGCTAACCGCCCTATGTTTTCCTTTATGAATATAATGTTGCTCTTTGACATAATATATTAAAAGTAAGGTACATCAAGATAAATTTATCTTTTAGTGCTAGTGAGGACCAACATAATAGGGGGGCGTCCAGGCATTTTATTTTATGAGGCGCCAATTAACCTGAAATAAAATCTCTTAATATGGCGCTTCAGCAGTAAGTCTAATTAGCTATATTGGAAGGGAAGGTGTAAAAATTTTGGGGGATGACTATTTTTGGTCAATAATCCCTATAAACTTATTACTTGCACAGGTTCAGTTTTTGTGCAATCTGTCTGCGTTGTATGATAGTTGATATAATTGGTTGATAATAGTATGACGACTATTATCCATAGCTGAATGAAATTCTTAGGTCTTGATTCAACGCATAAGCTAGTATTTCCACTTAAAATAAATTTGATTTCTCAAAATATGGATTTTTTCTCTCGTACCATCTAACCCAACCTTCTCTTAGATTCCCATTGATGGTTTCTCCAGTTTGACACACAGTCGGCAGCAATCCTCAATTTGATTCCACTTCTTCTCTGGATCTCCGCTCAGATCCTTACTCTTTTCCTTAAAGAGTCTCCCAATTATTGCACACAGCAATAATATCCATGAGAAAGAATAGAGCAAATGAGATGCCTTCAGAGTGTACTAACCTGGTATATCTACTGTATAATCTTAACTACTTAAAACTCTTTACTAATAAAAACTATATCTTTATTGGTGAATTCTAGGAATTTATAGTGGGGGATTCAGCGCCCAACCCTCAGTTGACACCTCTTTGATGAAATGGCATCCATTGCCATCGAATTACCCATCCACATCTCATCAGCTATTGTCTTCCTCATCCTGGCTAGAATTCTGGCGTTGGACATTCTCAAGACCTAAAATGTAAAAAATCATAAAACGTGTCCCTAATGTTTCCCTCTTGATCCTAATGAACCAACCATATTTGGCAAGTGACCTGCTTGGGTAATGGGACTTGTTACCCATTAAGGCAGGTTGCAAACCAATTGATCAATTCACTAGCTGCAGGTGGCATCACTCGCCTCACAACTTGATCCTTAAATTCCCAATTGGTCAGTGATGAAACCTGACTAATCCCATTCAGTACACCTGATAGTTGATCAACTATCAGATGCCACTATTTCGTCGGCAACTCTGCCTGATAAGATCTTAAGCATTCATCTGGATCAATCCTCAATGGATCCAACCAAAAGAATAACCTAAAATCCCCTGAACATAGTTACCCTGAAATCAAGGTCAACTGATTTCAAATTTAGCTCGCATTAGGGAATTATCCCCTAGCAATTACTGGTAATCTAGCTGGCTATAATATGGGCAAAAATCCCAACAGAAGGAGTGTTGAGGGATATATTTATATTATAGACTCAAGGGACAAGAGAGAAGACATAATGGGTGTGAGCATTGTGGCATGGGACATAAGGTGGAGTTAAATTATATTATCTTTGTCAATGGAGCTTGCAGTATACATCGCCCAATGTACTAGGCGAGCTGGTTCTCGTCATAAATTTAAAGCTCTGGGGCACAAGAAAAGCTTGTTAAATGCTGTTGGGTTTAGGGTATCTGGGATTAAATAACGCTAAATTAGCGGCATTCACACATGCGTGGACCACAGCAAACGTGAGCTCTTTTATTTCATCCTAGGCTTCCTCAGGGAAGTTGACCAGGAAATTTAAACAGTAATTCTTATTAACAAGTGGCTCCATGGCTGCTTGGAGGGCGTGGTAAAGGGAACTTTGATGGTATCAGAAGCTGCTTCAATGGCAAGCTAATGGTGTATATGGTAAACTGGGAATCCCTTGTATGGATAGGTTTGATCATGGGAATGGACTTGAAAAACTAAAACTTATGGCATATTAAAATTGGAGTTTATACGATACTAATGATCTTCATTGTCCATCTGTTGGGATTTTGCCCATATTCCCAGCCAACTAGATTACCAGGGATCGCTAGGGGATAATTTTCTAAAGCGAAGTGAAAGGGATATTGGTATACCCTGATTTCAGGGTAACAATGTTGAGGCTATTTTAGTTTATAGCCTGGGTCAGATCCATCAGGGATCAATCCCAATGAATGCTTAAGATCTTATCAGGCAGAGTTGCCGACGAAATAGTGGCATCTGATAGTTGATCAACTATCAGGTGTACTGAATGGGATTAGTCAGGTTTCATCACTGACCAATTGGGAATTTAAGGATCAAGTTGTGAGGCGAGTGATGCCACCTGCAACTAGTGAATTGATCAATTGGTTTGCGACCTGCCTTAATGGGTAACAAGTCTCATTACCTAAGCAGGTCACTTGCTAAATATGGTTGGTTCACTGGGATCAAGAGGGAAACATTAGGGACACGTTATCTGATTCTTTACATTTTAGGTCTTGAGAATGTCCAACGCCAGAATTCTAGCCAGTATGGGGAAGACCATCGCTGATGAGATGAGGATGGGTAATTCAATGGCAACGGCTGCCGTTTCATCAAGGAGGTGCCAACTGAGGGTTGGGCGCCAAATTCCCACCATAAATTCCCCTAAGAATTCACTTATAAAAAAACACAATTTTACAAGTGACTAGTATTATATTAATATACTTTGATAGAATCTGGTTCAAGTTCTATTATTTCTCAGGGAATTATTGCTTTGTGCTCTAATTGGGAGTCTCTTTAGGATAAAGAGTAAATATCTTAGCAGGGATCCATAGAAGAAGCTGAATAAGGGATTGCTTCTGACTGTGTGTCATCAAAGAGAAACCGTAAACAGGGGTCAGAGCGTGGATTGAGTTAGGCGGTATTGTGGAATAAATCCCTATTAAGGACATCCTAAGTATTTTGAGAGGAAATACTGGCCAAACGTTGGCTGAATTCTAGTGCTTTACTTCAACTATGGATTATAGTCTCCATACTATTATCAAACGAATAGAAGTCACTATCAAACAACGTGGAGAATTGCACAACAACAAACCTGGTCATCTAATACATTTTAGGGGTTATTAACAAAGAATAAATCAGAAAACCTATAAATATTAACATCATCTATGCAAGAGAACTCAATATGTTTAAGGCCAATAAACTTGGGCCAGCCATGGGAGCAGATTGGCTTTGGGGCAGTAACAGTTGGGTACAAAGCATTGAACAAGGTAGTATGACAGGGGCTTGAGCACCAATCTAATCAGGAACTGTTTGGGAAGAATGAGCTCAATTGGCCGGCGCAGTAGGGGATTTGGCCGCGGCAGTTGAGGAATGGGGAGGGAGGATCAAACACCACTTGGAATCCAGGAAGTGCAGTGTTGGTCCAACATTGGAGAGTTAAGGGGTGGAAGCCTCTCCAACTATGGGGGTAGGTACTTATGTTTTAAGTGGTCCAACCTTAAACACAAAGGCTGCGTGAGTAGGTATTTCCTGACATGGGCTCTGAATGGGTAGGTGTGGGCTGAGTAAACCATGGTATGGGGGAATCACCAGGGTGGGGATCCCTGTAGAAAGGGCATTTAGTTGCAAAGGCGCAAAGCCTTGTGAGGTGACTAGCCCCATTGTAAACCAAAAATGGAGGACAGGACTTGTATCATAAACGGACAGATCCTCTAGAAGCTCCTAATGGAGTCAGTCAAGGGAAAATGATTTGGCAGGCGTCAAAATGCACCACTTGGATACCATCTTCTATCAGCTGAGTTTGGGTGGTGGAAATGCAAGGTTTTATAAATTAGTAGCATAATGGCTGCAACCATAACCTGTGTTTCAATAGAGAAGCCCAGATTAAATTACTCATTAAAAAGGCGGAAATTTATGAATCTAGTGGGATTAAACAACTCTGAGCCATCTCAATGATGTCACACTCACATAGATGAAGAGGTTCCCATATTTAACCCAAAGACTGAAGTGCAAGTTCCTCTGGGGGTCACCAGGGGGCTACAAAGCACAGCCTGGGAGTGCACAAGATGTTGGGCTAGGTCACATGGGAAAAGTGACTGGTTAGATAAGGGCTAGGAGCCAGCCTGGGCGCGCTTTTTAACGGCCAAAAACGCCAGGAGGCGATGCACCACTATTACATACAGGTACAACAGGCATCAAACTTGACAAACTGAAATTTGGTTTAGCAGAACGGCTTGAGTTTTTTATAAGTCTTACAAATATTATTCCAATAGATAAGTAATCAAAGCAAATGAGAGAGTTATGATTTATCAAAACTGATTATCTGATAATAAACTCAATGTTTTTTCAAAAGATTTATAGTATAAAATAGTGTTTCTTCTGATGCTAACTGCACCTTTGCCCATGTCTTTCTCTCCTTCAATATTTTCAAATTATTGGCTTGCAGGAAGGATTTATGAGGCTACTTCCACAAAAGAAGCTTCTTGCTGTAATCCCAGCTTCATCTCTTTTTCTATGTCTGGATCCTTTCCAGTATCACAAGAAATAATTCTATGACAAAGCACCCCATTTCAATGCATATTAGGTTATTTACACCGCCAATTTTTAAATTTAAAAATCAATTATCTGCATTTTGAGCCAATAATTAAAGATTAGTGTAAATCCGTTATAATCTAACTAGTATATAATTAAATTGACCTCATAATTACTGGGCCAAGTGGTCAGTCTTGAAAAGTAATAACTATTAAGAGTAAATACTAAAGCATTTCTCCCACTCTTATTTTTAGTTTATATAGTTATATCATAATCTTATAATACTTTTAAAAAAATACTTAGGCGTAGAGCCTAAATTATTGCGCCTGATAAGAAATAATGTGTTTTCAATTATTTTTTAATCTTATCAATTATATAACAAAAAATTTACTGATATCTTTTATTCACACCTGTCCACCTAGATTATAGACTTTTTGAGGGGGCAAGAAGAGCATCCAAGGCCTGTAAAGTGATACTCAATTTGGTCATGCTCAGCGCCCCCACAGAAAGAACCTTAGATCTTGCATGTTAAAAGGGCTCTCCCTTTAATAGGGGTGAGAACCAGTTTCCAAAAATGCTAACAATTCCGTATATACTGAAGGGCCCAGGGATGTAGCTTCTCAACTTCCACAGTGTCACCAAAACTTAACCCTCCAAATACTGAAAGCATCTGCCTCTGAACATCTATAAAAAATTAGTAAGATGAGGTTGTCCTATAAAAATAGGCTGAACATCTGTTTAGCCTAATTGCGCTTCATAGTGCTTTAATTAAGAAGTAATTAATTTAGATAAATGTCATCATATAATAAGGAAATGATATATGCCTTAACCACATGAAAAAGTACACTTGATAATTATAATGAGTTTTCAGGTGCAATTTGGGGTCAGATATACTTTAACTGCATTAAAATTGATGTTATACGCCTTTAGGGCTTTTGATTAACTAATATGGAACCAGCGCTTATTCTTAACTGTATATTCATCTTATTTTTGTTTTTCAAAGTCATGAAAGATGTAAATTAATTTTTATTCTAGCTCTGGTAGATACTGGATCTGAGTATAAATTCATTAAATCATTAGTAGCTAACCAGTGTGGGGTTCCTCTTCAAAGAATTGGTTGAGTTACAGTGGTTGATATAACTATTGGATTAAAAAGTTACATAAGTTGATGAGTTGTTTAATCATTTGGAAAATTCCCCCTTGGGTTGGGACCGCCTAGTACTAAAAAATGATTATTTACTCTACGCTTGAGTGAATAATTTATTGAGGAGCGCTTTTGTAAGTTGGACACTTTTTTCCACTGTCTTATTTTTTAATACATCAGTAATGTTTTTATTCACCTCAATTTATGGTACAGCCCCATAAGCAAATAATTATAAAAATTATCCTCTCCATTTTTAAAGTTTTAGATAATGTAACAAAGCTAAGATACTCAATAAAGAAGGTTGAGGATATAGACTCTCATAATATAAGTACTCCTGCATGTAATTGGTAAAAGTAGATGCTCAAATAAGCCTCAAAAACCTAAGTGACACTGTTATGCTCACCTATCTTAAGTTCACAAAACAATCAAGTTAGTCCAAGACTTTCTATCTTTGTAAGAATAACATTTTCAAATAAAATAATTGAGGCTACTTTTTGAGGCAGGAAAACATGAACTAAGTACCTCTATAGGGAAGTTTAGTCATGTAAACTACTAAATAAAGAAATATAATTTTTATTAATAAAACAACCAGATAACAGGATATACACAGGATAAGAAAAATGTTTAGTTAACACAGAATATCAGGATAGCAAACAAAGATTATATTCATTGCCAGGAGCTGGTATTTTATACGTCAGAGGCATCTCCTGGCCATACTCATCTATAAGGATGAGTTCATATATAGTATATTAATTCTCTACTGGTCATAGTCGTGATTATGAAATTATTCTCATAAAGCCAGTATATACTAAATTTGGCTCACATTTCTTATAATTTCAGCCTAATTTTTGGGCAATATGCTTTTGATTGGTTGAACCTTGGGCTTTAGCAACACTAAGTCAACACTTAGTTTTCTAAAAACCAGTCAAATTGAGCATCGTGATACTTTGATACATATATCATAATAAGAAAAAAACAAATAAAAATTAATAGTTTCCTTTTCTAATTGAGGTGAGCCAACCTGAGGACAATACTACACTAATCAAGGAGAATGGGGAAATAAATCAATGTAAAAGTATATAATTCCTGGTAAACCTTCATGCGCAGCACTCTGATATGCTATGAACTTCATGGACCATCTTGCAATTTGCTATCTTAGTTTGGGGCCTTTGTGAGCAATGCCAAAATATACATAAATCATACCCTACCCAAAGTTCATCTACTAGGATCAAATCTGGGAGGCAGTAGTCATTGAGCCCATATTCTATCACTGGGGCATACTACCCTCTAAGAAAATCATTATTATATTTATTCAAGGCAAGCCGACCAGGGGACAGACATTACTGAAACTAAAAATATACTAAAAAACGTAACTACTTGGTTCAAACAAAACGCCCTAATGAGTGGATTGAGTGAAACGCTTTAAAAACTGACCAACCAGGTGGGCAGCAGAAGCCGCTTATCTCTCCATGGCGGAAGGGGAGGGAGGGTCAGGGGGCTCATCTTTGGCAGCCTCTTCAGCAGCAGCTTCTTCCTCCCATAGTAGAGTGCATGTCACAGCTGTCAGTAATGGCGTTGGGGCATCTGCGGTATGTGGTTCAATATCTCTAATAATTGTAATTTCATGGAAATTGCCAGCTAGGTAGATGGCACTGAGATATTCGGTTAAAGCTTTTTCAGCTTTAGTTTGGGCATCTAGGAGTTGAACAAACGTGGCGATTTTGGTTCAGGTTATTTTTGCTTTTGGATTCCGTGCTATAATTGCCACATTCTGGATAGCATTGTTTGCAATTTTATAATACTTGTTCACTGATATTTTCTTTTTGGAGTTAAGGTTGTGGGGATGACAGGAGGTAGAATTCCTCCTTTGAGTATTGCTACTGATTTAGCAACAGCCTTACGCAGGGGATGACAATCTAGTGTTGCAGCTACTTTGACTGCAAGCTGGTGATCACTTTAAAACAATTCAGCGTTTAGCTGTGGGGTATAAAGTTGAGGGGGTATTTGGCGTCCCATTCTGCATTAACAAACCGCTTAACTTGCAGAGATGGTTCTTCAATGAACTTACCTGATTCGTCAATTTCATCCAATAATTCCCATGGGTTTTGGTTGTATTGAAATGGGGAATCAGTGTACGGTTGAGGTTTGTTTAATTTATTTGAGGAAGCATGGGATCAAACTGGGATCCAATCTGATGCTTGATTGGAGGAATTATTTATGGCATTGGGGTGAGGAGGAGGCTGATTGGTGGCTGCAGGTGCAGCTGCAGCAACAGGCTTTGGAGGTGGAGGGGGTAGGATTGTGCCCCATGCTGGAAATTGTGCAGGGTGGGCAGCGGATTGGGGATCAGCGGATGAGTCATCCAATCTGCCTGAAGTGGTTGAGAAGGGGCACTTGCGTTTCAAGTGGTCTAACTCAAAATATGATGGACAGATTGTCCGCCCGCCCTCAACGTGGGCCCAAAATGGAAGGTCATGGGCAGATGGGATGGTGGCACGAGGTGGAATTGCCAAAAAAATTTATTGAATTCAGGGCTTATCATGGCATATGCCTGAGGCCCAGCAAGTCGTGTGGCCCCATTTAGGACCATAAATTGTAAGATGGGGTTGGAGCCATAGGCTGCCAAACCATCCATCAGCTCCTGGTGGAGCACTTCAGGGGTGAGGTGGGTGGGCAGGCCAGAAAACTGGACCACTAAAGTGGTGTCCTCTGGGAGCTGAGTCCGAGTTGTGGGGAGAGGGGTGCCCTGGAATACCAGGGGCACAGTTGCTGCAGTGGCAGCGTCATCTTTGCAGGTGAAGCTGAGGTCAAAGTACCCCTTGTAGGGGCAGAAATTGATGAAGCCAGCATGGGTCATCACTGCCTGTGCCATTTCAATAATGGTTTGGTCATGGTATGGGAATATTTTCCCATATTTGACCCTTAGGCCGTAGCACATGTTGCTCCAGGGGAGCACTAGGGGCAGTGTGGTACCACTCGGGTACGAGCAAGGTGGGCGTCTAGATCTTTAGGTGGAACAAAATAAGCCCATAGGTTTGGAATGACTGGGTGAACCAGTCCTAGCGCATTTTCCTGCTGAACAGAAAATGGGGAGTTTCGCCGCTGCCCCACGCTGGAGCAGCTGGCAGAGAATCCAAGGACATTGGAGCGAAACTACTATGGGAAAATTTGATTTGTTTTATAAATTTATGTAATCTGCTCAAAAAGTTATGCTGAGTGGAAATAGAGAGTTTATAAGAAAATCATTATTGACATGTCAAAAATTGGTAAGTTAGAGGCCTCTCTTTATAGCACTATAGCGCATATATGGGTCAACTGTTCAATGAGCATTGGTATCAATTACATATAATTGGCACCACTATTTCATCTCAGTGCATAAATTACTCTATTACACTAATTTAGATTATAGCGCATTTAGTTTAATGCTGTAAGATCCACTTTTAGCACCCTGATGGGTCCATTTTTGGGCATCAACTTTTATGATATAATGTCTATTTTAATGTTGCTAATTAAAACAAGCTAACATGTTTTAGCATATAGACAAATTATGAGGATGACTAATAAATCAGATAATGCTGAACTATTAAAATAGTTAAGGGATCCAAAAATGAGGATATTATCAGAATTGATGGTTTCCTCAATAGGTTTACATCTTTTGTTAATACTTCAAAATCTAACAATTCCTCCACTTGGCTGGAATATAAAGCCTGAGTTTCCTATTTTCTTACTGATGCCCACTTATAGTATGTCCTCTGCTTATTGCTGTTATGTGGGGAATCCTAGCCCAATGAGAGACTCAATTTTCCTATTTTCTACAAATGATGAGGCTACAGATGTTTTAGGCTCTAAGTTAAAATCAGAGCTCAGTCAACTTGTTCTCCTTCCAGCCATTGTTGCTTTTAAGCAACCATATATCTTTGTTAAAGAAATATATAATTCATTCAGGTAAATGTTAGTTAGATCCACCAGTTAGGTCTGTGCTTGAGCTGTTCTTTAGCACATGGAGAAGAGACATTTGGTAATCTTTTTAAACCTGAGAAACTATTTTTCACTAGTAGTTCTTTGTAGATATGACAACTCCTTGCGGAATTTTTCTTTTGTGCTGAGTCATTTTTTAATGCAGCGGTGTTATATTGACACACTTAAAGCGCCTGATGGCCCTCATTATGACCAACCAGTAGCTGAAATTCGTGCCAAACTTATTTTGGTTATTTAGTATGAATTACTAGGCTTTAGGTTCTGAAAGCTCTGTTCAGCTACAAGATTTTTGGCAAGCAACTGATTTTTGGGGGAGATTATTACTTCTTGGGAGCTTGCCATAGGTAACTAGCCAATTTTATGATTCATTAAATGTTAACACACATGATAGGCATGATGTTTAAATCCATTTGCTGTCAGAATGCATATCAATGATTTAAATTATTCTTTGAACAATTATTTACCCAATATGACAGTTGTAGGCCATCTTATGCGAATCTCTCCCAGCAGATGCCTATGGAGAGACTTCTTCACATCTCACCTCTTCTGGAATGTTGGCAGGGTGAGACATATTAGGTCTATTTGTCTCTTCAAGTGGTGTACAACTACAATTATAATTTCCTTCTGGACTGTCTCGTTTTAATTGTGTTTTTCCCCTAGATGATTTCTGAATTGAATTATACAAAGCTGTTTTGATCCTCCTTTCTAATTGTGTGATAAGTGACAGACACTAATGGCACTTGGCGCATTTAGTTATTAATAAAAATGTCTTTAATTTACCTTTTAAATGCATCTAATGTGTATAATCAGCTTTGCTGTTCATCAAGAGTATAATTGTGACTCTATTCCCCTCTTAAAAGCAAACAATAAAACTTTGTTTGTTAATATTAAATAATTATCAAATGTCTTTTTTGATTATTTTTCATTATTAATAAGATTCTTTTGTTCATTTATAATATAAAACTATTAATTTTATTCTTAATTTTTCTAGTTGGCCAGCTTTTAAACTTTCTTAGAGCTTCTTATGAACTAGAATATAAAAACAACCAGAACTCTTCTCTAATAAATTTAGGTGAATTTTAAGGTTATTTCAATTTATTTAATTAACCAACACTAAATTATAATGACTCAGGGTTTGGCCCATTCTCTGAGTATTACAGAATTATACAGCATCACCTACTATGAATTTCAGGAATATTATAGCGATTTTATATCCTTATCATGTTGAGCTTTTCTAACTTTAAAACTAATATGATAACCTGGGCTTAAGATTTTATCAATATAATTCAGGCTACTTGATGTATTGTAAGTGCATCATGTTGGTGTGATCTATAAGGTGTAATATAGCAGCTGTAGCAGGGCTGGACAATTCTTTAACTATATTAAAATTGAGACATTTTCATGGCTGAATAATATGATATGTTGTATGCAAAGATTACAAACTAATATAAGTACTTCATTTTATAAGCTTACAGGAAGTTAACTTTCTGAGGATATTCATCATTGTCATATTAACTCATTTATATGCCCCATTAGTTTCTTATAATAGGGAGTGGAGAGTTCACCACACACAATTCCATCAGTGTATTGAGTTTCTAGATGACTTTAGCTAAAAGTGGTGCAGTTATCAGTCAAGATATACTGTGGGAAAGCATGCTGATGGATGAGTTTCTCCAAAACGAATTTTAGCGGTAGTTGATGCACATATATCCTAAATAGCCATGTCTTTGACCCTTTATAGTAGATGATCAAATCGCCACAAAGATATTATCTAATTTTTTGCAAATTAGGAAGTCCCCACTACAGCTATCAACACATCATGCCATTTGAACTTTGTACAAACCATTTTGAAAGAGGTAATATTCTAGAAGGGCTTTTCTCCTTGACAATTTATGCAACAGCTAAAGGTCTTTTACAGTAAAAATGCACCAACTCACAGTAATAATTTTGTTTGAACTTTGTTTTGGTCTTCTAGAACCTTCCATGTCCTTTGCCCTTAGTGTCATCCAAATCATATCCATTCTAGCTAAATGTCATGGAAAATTTATTTCTTTCCATAGATGATATAAACAAGACCTCAATTTTTATAACTGAGTATCTTGGTAAAATCCAAAGAGAATTTTTGTACTGATTTAGTCACATCTTTGAATTCTCCATTGACTATTTTTCTAAATAGGCATATTTAGGTCAACTAAAATTTCTACATACAGCAGGTGAGACAATAATTTGGCATTTTGGTGCCTAGCACTAGTCCAATGCTTGATGGTATAATTATATGCCTGCGCTTCAAGATCCCAACGTGACAAACATCCTTCTAGATCCTTAAAATTGTTAAGCAAGCTTAGAGACGCTTGGATGATAATTATAGAAAATGAATCCATGTGGGTAGACTAGGAACTTTCTATTAGCACATATATTGCCAAGCATTCTCTTTCTATCACGCTAAATCTTTTTCCTGGACGTTTAAGGTTTGACTGGCATTGGGCTCAGGGTGTTTTCAGCCATTTTCACTTACGTGGGATAGTACTGCCCCTACTAATGTTAATGACGCATCTTTTTAAACAAAAAGAACTCTCAGTCAAAATCAGAATAGCTTGAAACTGGAGCGGCTAACAGCACCAAAAAAGCCGACCTAATGCTTTCTGGAATGATAAATTCCAATAAAAAGGAGTTTTATCTCTATTAAGATAATATTATGACCCACAAGTTCTGTGAAATTGGCAATAAATAGCAATTATAGAAAGTATTTATAAACAAACTTATATGTCCTACTTTGATTCTAGCCTCTCATTTTCCTATTAACCTTTAGCATAGCTGCTTGTAGCCAAAACCCTCCTTGTCAATTATGAGCTCAAGGTACTCCATTTGGTTCATAAAGAACTTACACTTTATGGGCTTGATCTCAAAGTTTGCAGCTGCAAGTCTCTTGAAGATCTTTTACTAAACGCTCTAGGTGTTCATTTAGAGTGCAGTTGAAAACGTTGATGTTGTGGTATAAAAATAAGCATGTCAACTTAAGATCACTCGGTATAGTATCCATAGCCTTCTGGAAAGTTTCTTAAGAATACAGAGCCCTTGGAGCATCTTTATCAACTTAAAAAAGGCCCTTTTGAGTGATAGTGGCGTTTTTTTGTTTGTCTTTGAGCATGTAAATCTTCAAGTACCCTACTTTTATATCCAGTGATAAAAAAATTTGCTTCCCAAGCCTATTCAAGACATCTACAATCTATGAGAGAGGGTATGAGTTTTTTGTGAAAATCTATTGACTTGCAATAATCAATAACAGACCTATTAGTCCAGTACTTTTTCTTGACAACCAGGATCGAGGGCTGCCCACAGACTCTTCAATGGTATCAACAAACCAAGATCAATAAGTTTTTTACTTTGTTTCATAATATTTAGCTCAAATTTCTTAGAACTTTATACGCAGTAATCTGATATGGCATGTCACTTGTTTGGATGGTATGGATTACTGCTTTAGAGCATCACATATTGAAGTCACCTTTTAGTAAAAAATGCCCAAATACACAGATAGTTCTTGCATATGATCCAGTCTTGTTAGCTTAAATAACCCAAATTAGCCACATGTACCACGTTATGGATACTGATGACATTATTATAAGAAAGCCACAATTTATCCAGGGTCCCAACCTCCTAGAACAATTTAATCTTCATGGTAGGAATTAGGTGGAGGAGAACAATAAACTAATGCCTCCTAATGAAAATTAACCAATTTTACATGTTTACACAAAAGTATGCGAATTTCTTTATTTCTTATTATCACTTTCTTAGGCGCTATTGTTGGGTTTTAGTCAGGTTTGGGATTAGGGCTAGTAAATTCCCATAAAGTCCTTATAGATTTTGATTTTTAACCCAGTATGAAGAAAGAATGTTTTCTCAAGTCCAAGGGTAGTTCCTTATTCTGCTCCTAACGGTATGCCCTTTATGTCATAGTTAAATGACATCATAGTGGGGACTGACCCTAAGGATAAGGCGAGCGACAGGAGGCCCAGAAGGTGAAGCTTCAGGCCCTCCCTGACCTCAGGCACACACTAGACCAACGCTGGGTACAAGCCAAATATGCTCAAGTTGGTATCAGTGATGTGCCTAACTCCCAGCCCCATTCATCAGCCCAAGCATTAAAACAAATGGTATATCTGATTAACCATGATGACATTATTTTGTTGATTGAGGAACGGGGGTTTGAAACCCATTCCATTTACAAAATGACGCGTTAGGGTCAGATCCAACTTCAATCAATTACTTGAGTGAAGTTAGTTTTGGCATTTTCTACCAATTTGGATGGTAGTGTTTGCCTATTGGTGGGCCAGTGCTTGGGCCTACTTCAGCGAACCCTGTATTTCCCTGACATAGTTTAATTCTGTTTCCCATAAACAACACTACTTTTTGGTCAACTTTCCTAATAAAACCTTTCCCGTTTTGCCCATTTCACTTATGTTGTTTTGAACGATCCTGTGCGTGGACTTCTTCAAGGAGGTTTTGCGCTAAATATACCATACCATTTTACTCACAATCTGGTTAGCTCCTAGTGCACTGTTGGTTCGCCCAGGTTCCCTCCAACCTGGGACGTTTACCCCTTTCCCCTGTGTGCACCGCGTTGTTTTTGGTGTGGTATTTTTATGATCGCACTTTTCCCTTTAAGTTATTACTGCTCCAGCATCCTCTGCTGGGCTCTAGTAACTTTGGTTCTAATGGATAGTTTCCATGCATTGGCTTTGTGCACCGAGCACCACCACACTGGAAACAGGAGAGTTATAGAAACTCTCCTTACACTTTATTCATTTCTTGGGATGTTAATGATTTGATATATCTTCCTAATTCAGTATAATTTATAGGGATTATGCCATACACATAAGCCAAATTTCTAAACAGACCAAAATTTTCTTCAATTTTGCACTCCTAATGTAATAAAGCGGGATAATCTAGTTAAGAATGGTTAGGGTGTCAGCCTTATATCAGATGGCTACCCTAACCTTAATTTAAAGTACGTGCCAATTAGGGGTCTCATAATTATGTTTGGGCAAACTATATCTGGTTTAGCCACAACTATGGATCTGGATCTTATAAGAAGAAACACTACGCCTCAAGAGCCTTGGTGGTATGTAATATGCAGTTCCATATTCTTGTTCATGTGCAACATCCATATCTATACTTGTTTCTCTAACAATTCAGTACTGACAAAATTTATGGGTGCATTCTGTCAGTAATAGCCAAACAAGTTCCATTAGTAATAACATTATCAGCATAAGTATATGCATTGTATGGTTCAGTAAGGTTTATTGAGTGAATAGCTTTAGAGTTTCCTAACTTCAAGTGAAATCTAAGGAAAAGAGTTAATCTTGGTAAAATCTCAGCTAAATTCTACATAAGTATTTCAATTTGTACATTCTTTTAAAGCTGGCAAGTCGCTAGCATGCGTGGTACCAAGATCTAAACTGTGGTCTGCTATTTGTTTGGCATAAAGCTTAGACACATCTATATGGGTCTAATTGAGAAACTGCTTTTGAGTTTTAGACTCATTTGAATCTAGTCAAAACTAGTGTACATTATCAGCTACAATATGTTGTATAGGATTATCTTCCAATTAATTTGTCCCAAAACTTGAAAGAACAGGGGTGAATGTTTTTCATTATAGTTGGTGGAGGTAGAGCATTCCACTTATACTCCACCTGCTATTTTCCTGATACCATCCCTTTTTTAACCTTGATTGTGATCGACCAGGTCACTCTTAATGAGACTATAATATTTGTTTATAATTTGCGTCTTTTGCCACATCTGTAACAAATAGTTTTGTATAGCTGTGGTCATTCCTTTTATAAACCAGAGGCCAGAAATTATTCCCATAATTTTTACTAAGCATTGCTATTTTTGGGGGATCTTACTTGCTGCAGATAGTTTTGACTGATCTGGCGCCTCAAAGATAAACCTACAGCAGGTTAGTTAGTTGTTAATCCCTTGTGTTTTTATGGTACAATCAAAGACGTTAATAATAACGCAATGCAATTCATGATAGGTTTGACATAATGCATCATCATTATTGTTTCTATAAATCCGTTCACAGCATTTAAGCCTATGAGTACTTGGGCTTTGTGTTGAAATCAATCTTTGAAGACTTTTATAGACTCATTAGGTCAGAACTTAATGTTCAGAAGCTCAACTTTCGGTATGCAAGTCTTTTGGCCCCTCCATTCTTGAACTACTGCTTTCTTGGTGTCAGTATATGACCACCCATCTGCCAAATAGGGCATATGAGGATCCAGCTGTGGTAATCCAACGAGTCAATAAGTGGTGATGTTTTTGCGTGATTTAATACTTTCCTCATTGATATTTTGAAGTTCTTCAAGAGTGTATGAGTGTTACCATCTTTATCAAACTTTGGAAAATAAAGCAGTTTCAATTATTAATGGACAAAGCCAAAAAGAAAGAGGCAGCTTACCTTCTCAAATTTGGGTGTTGTGGGTGTTCCTAGGAAATTAAGGTTTCATGCGGCTTTAGGAGTTTGTAGTGGGCGTAAATGTGAGTAGTCGTGGAATGGCCTGCGTCATTTAAATGTATGTCTCATAGTCCATGTTTTTGTCTTTTAAAGAGCCAGCCTCCACATTGTGGTACTTCTCTTAGATCACTAGACTTTGACTTACAAATTTGTTTCTGACAGTATAAAAGAGATTTAAGCGTTTACATAATGTTATTCTCATCCTCTTCTCCCAAAGGTTGGTCGCACATCTGCAGCTTTTCTTATTAAGGAATTTTTCTAAGTAAATCAGCTTTGTTTGCCTTTGGATGCCAACTGTTTGGATAAGAGAATCCATTTCTCATAAGTTCTTTATTCTGATGTCATTTTATAAAATATGGGTTTGTAGTTTAACCTTTTTTGTTTTTAAGAAATACGTTGGAAGTCTGTAGGTCAGATACTACCTTCCATAGTCACGCCATTTCTCCTTGACCTCAGAGATAAACTCTTTCTCAGTATGAACTTGTGGTAGTTGTGCCTATTTCTCAATCATTTTAGGAATAATCAATTCCAGCACGCACATATTTCTTTCATTTTGGACTGCTTGTCCTCCATTTCTCTAATGTAATGAATTTTCCTTATGATGTAGCCTGCTTTATAAGGTTTTTATGTTTTGGAAGTAAGGTAATAGCAGTTCGTTTACAGTTTAAAGCAGTATAGTTTAAGTCATAAGCCCATTTGGTCAATATTCCAGCCTACAAGTGTAATTGTGTAACTGATCTTGGGATGCTTTGATTGTTTGTTCTACAAGTTCACCAATAAAATTATTGGCTTTTATGGTGATTTTAATTTAAACACTATAGCCTTAAAGACTTTTTAAAAACATATCAAGATCTCCAGCAGGTGATTTCATGATGTCTGTTCTTCCTCTTGGGCATGAATTTTATGAGTGACTTGAGCTTTTTATCAGCAATAATCCTCTGAGTGTGCTTAATGGACGGTTGCACAAAGCTACTCAGATAATCATTTTCGTAGGCTTTTTTCCTGAAGGCTTCATCCAGAAAAGTCAAGATTGCTTCACGTTAATTTTTGGTAGATTTTCATTATCAGTTCGTGGGATTTCAGGTGGTAGAAGAAAAAAGCTCCGATTAATCTGTGATGAACTGAGCTGCTATCCTTAAAAGAGGATGCTTAAGATTTATGTTGGATCATGTGAACTCAGTCAGTCTTAGCCACTAATTGCCCTGTCTCAGCTAAGTGTAAGTCTAACAAATAAAGTAGTCCCTTCCTTTTTGTCAAAGCAATTATGTGAAAATTATGTGATTTAATGCACTTTTGAAAGTCTTCATCTGATTGTCCTTTCACTTTTGGGAAAATTTTGAAGGGTGATTTCTGTTATCCAAATTAAGTATAAGTTTTTGAGCTCCAAAATTTTAGTCTAACTGATAGTGATAGGCTTAGGTCCTTGAAAAAAAGTATTAAGGATATACTTTAACTTATAATATATACTCCTTCACATAATCATGATGGTAGTCGCCCCTATAATCCCCAAATAACAAATGACTATGGCCTGATTACCATTCTAAAGTTCATAAGGCAATAAAAACAATCCGCAACTTTCTGTCTTTATAAAAAAGAGGAATTCTTCCTAAAAATTGAGGCTACTTCTCAAGGCAGAAGAATATAAGCCAAGTCTTCTCTTTGGGCAATTAAGCATGTAAACACCACTATAAAAAAGCATAATCTTTAATTGGTAATCTAACCCAATAATAGGATATACTCAAGATACACGGGATGTATAGTCAACATAAGATAATAATGATAATTTTTCATGGCTTAGTGCTGATATCTTAACCTCTAGGGAGACTTCTGGCTATACTCATTTATTAGGATTAGTTCATTAATATCATGCCAATGCCCTACTGGTCATGTTCATGGTCATTACTATGGCATTATTCCCTTAAGACATAGAATCATAGTTCTGGTGCATAATAACTACAATCATTTAGCATGTTTGTAGTTAGCATTTTCTTAATTAGAGTATTTTAAGTGCAATAGTTACACTTAATCAATGCTCAATTGTCCCAAACTAGTACAAATCAAGCTACATAATACTTTGACATATATATAATAAGAGTAAAAAATATATAAGAAATATCATTATTGACATACCTAAATCAAGAAGTAAAAGCCTCTCCTCATAGCACTATAGCTCGCATAATTGGGACAACTATTAAAAGTAAAATTGTGCCAAAATTATATAATTGGCACCACTATTTCGTCTCAGTGCATAATAATCTTCATACACTGATTTAGGATAATGTACAATTAAGTTAATGCCATATGCCCCATTATTAGCACCCAATAGGCCTAATTTTTGGGCATCAATTGTATTTTATTATAACTCTTTTTATTGTCACTTAAGCAGAAAACATGTAAGCACTATGCTAGTATATTTATGATTCTGAGGTGAACTATTATTGTATTATGCTAATAGGTTTTGTAAAACAAAAGAAATAAAATGAGGTAAATTATGGAATTGATTGTTTTTACAAAAGGTTTAATGTTCTAGTCGATTAAAAACTCTAAAATCATCTCTTTGTCTTTCCTACTGTAATTTCTGTTGGGCCCTTCCTGAGTATAGTTTTGGTTTTTCCCCATTATTATACTTCCAGAGGAAACCAGAATAACCCATATGATACCCTAAAACTGAATCTACCCATCATAGATGTGGCTCATCTGATTCATTAATTATACTTAAGGAAGGAGAAGGAACTCCAAAAATGTGTTTAGTTTAAACTCTATTATCTTGTGCTTTGTGAGATCTTGAGCTTTATATGTAAAACATGATTAAAATCGTTTTCATCTCAGTCCAAGTCATCATATGTTTCACCTGTTTCTCCTGTCCCAAAAGCTAATGGAAATCTGAGTCCCTGCAATAATTTCCGCCAATTAATCACCCTTACAGAACTGGGTCAGTATCCCATGCCTCTCTTGTAGACATTCCCCAATGATTGCTGATACCAAGGTTTTTAGTAAACTTGATTTTGTGGATGCTTTCTACAATATCACTGTTCACCCAGACAACCAGCGTTCACACTTCTAAACTCTCCTTGTAGTCTACAAGTAGGAATATGATTTTGTTTTATAGCATCTCTGTAGTTTTCCAGAGCATAGTTGGTATGTGATAGGATTTTTATGGACAATTCCTGCACCTCTTACATGTATTATAGTAATCTTTGTATATTCAAATCAGGGACGAGCATGTGAGAGATATAAAATAGTTCCTGTGCCGCATGCTAGGAGCTAAGCTTAATCTCAAGCCCTCCAATTGTAATTTCTTATGGAGTTGGTTTCATATTTTCAAGTTTACTTTGGGAAAGTATCATCATCTGTCCCAATAAGCTACAAGACATCTAGGTTTGGATTTCTCATGACTAATTAAAGTGTGCTGAGTTTTCTAAGGGGTAGTCAACTTTCTTCGTTGTTTTGCAAAAATATCTTCAAAAATTTCTCACACAAATGTCTGAATGGCTAAGTGCCATCATAATGGAGGTTTCATGAAGATAAACATTACAAGCAAGTAGTATCTTTTGTCTGAACCAGTATCAGAACATCCAGATCCATCTCTCTTCTTTATTGCTTTCATTAAAACGTCTAACTTTATCATGTAGAGGTGCTTTTTCAAAGGCTCAAGATGGATTGTAACACCATGTATTTTAGACAAAAAAATGTTACTTTGTAAAATGAACTTTATTGTATGGCAAGGAGCATCTTTTTTGGAGTTAATCTTGATTGAATTTAAGCACAACTATATGCCTGACACCTTTTGTAATAAACTGACAATCTGCGCCTAAGTTCCATAAGAGCCCACGTTTCTAAAAAAATAAATTCTCGTTGGCACAAGGTAGAATTAAGTACAAATTCACGTTGGATCTTAAGCCATCAATTAAATTCACCTACTTGATTTTAGATGTTATATCCTTAGTTTCATTCTCAAATGATAGATGGTTATAGTATGGCATTATGCTACTAACATGTTTTTAAACTATGAATTATTGATTTGTTATAGCACTAACAACACACTGAAGTCTGCTGTTTATCTAGCAATCATCATAGCGATATCCTCATGGAAATTATCTCAAATGAAAATACAAGCATTTTGCATAAGAAAAATATCATATATTTGACCAAGAATGAATAGAGTTGCAGTGCTTTTATTAGATAAATAATAAAAGCTTTCCATATGACCTTTCAATAAAAACATTGGAATTGCTAAGAGCAGTTCGTTTCTTATCACTACTTTTAGTTTAGTATGCATAAATAATTATGCATGTGAGAGATCATCTGCCTAAATTCACTTGAATACCTGTTCATTACCTCACTCAAGGATTGCTTTTTAGCAATAGTGACACACTCAAGGGTTGTTTGGGTTATTAAAAATTCCTTCTTGGCATTAGATTCCAAGTTAGCATACAGCATAAACTGAATTCTTGTTCTCAACCACAAGATACCTATTAATCTGAAGTTTTTAATTCTAGAGCTTTGCGCTGCTAAAATTGAAACTTATAGCTTTTCTTAAGGAGATTAGGACCAGCTTCTGAGCTACAGTGTCCTAAAACTAATTAGACGACATAACAAAAGTATTCAGTCAACAAAATGTATAGAAATCATAATACTTTTATAATTCTAAAAAAATCTTTAGTACTTATAAGATGCATAGGTACCCTACAATTATTGGATCATCTAATTTTCCTATGATAAGGGTCTTTCTGGTCATTCCAGAGAGAGGGCCAAACAATGGCTTTTGCTGTTCTCCATTTTTGGTGACTTTGTGACCTCATTGCATAGAGCTTCCATATCTAGTCATTGGAAAGTGGCGATATGCTTTATAGTTTGGCCTTTAAGTGGCTTTGGACAATTGATTCTTGTATGCTTCAGGATTGATTCTCCCTTTATCGCCTTTAGGTAAAGATTTTGAGGTATAAAATGGTAATTTGTATGCTGACTTTCTGGGAATTGAATCCTAAGAGGGAATTTTAATTCATTTTCTATCACAAATTCTGACAGTGCCCCCCTCAAAATCCTTTTGTAGGGGGGCATAGAGCCTTAGGATCCTAAGGTGGACTTAGTTAACCAAATTATCATGGGTCACATTAGCTATTAAGATACCCAAATCCTTATTGTATGCATGATAGGGACTTAACAAAAGATCAAATTTTTGGGACAACCCACTGGTGGTTTTGGTAAAATAGTACAAGATTTCCTATAGAAGATTTTCTAAGTAGGCCTTTGGATTTTTTTTGAGCGGTCTCCTAATTTTTGTAGAGATAATTACTTCAGCGCAATGAAATATAAGTGAGTAATATCATAATCCAGAGCTATCATAGTTAGTTTTGATGTAATTATGTTTTGGCTAAAGAAGAATGAGCACTGCTAGGTAATTATACTCTCACCCAAAAGGGGCTTAAAAGGGGGTCTATGAATTCTATTAATCTATTTTTCTCACTTGTGTGATGGTCAAGGCGCTGCCTGACCGCCACATAGCCCTGACCCCCTAAGGCGGGGATCAGGGCTCTTAGTAATGGAGATAATATTAAAAGCGTATGGTTCAAGGGCAATGACCCTCATAAATGGCATTCTGATGAATCAGATGCCAATAAATCGACTAAATCTTGGAGCAAAGGTGGCAAGGGTTGACGTAAATGGCAACCAGGCCAATCAAAGGCTTCCAACCCAAAGTCCAATGAACTAAACAATGAGAATGACAACGGCAAAGGGCAGCCCAGAAAATCAGGGGCTGCTGAGCTTATTATGCCAAAAGCAGAAGCATTGAGGACCACGGCATTGGGCAGCTCAGCAAATCAGGAGCTGCCAAGCTGAATCCACCGCTAGATGAGAATATCAAGAGCCATGGTGAAGGGCAGCCCAGCGATCAGGGGCTGCCAGGCCAAATTATCCCAAAAATGTAACTTTTTGTGATAAGATTGACACAAGAATGCTGAGCTCTGATTTGTCCCTGATGAACAAAAATATATGTGGAAAAGTTTCTGTAATGCCACAGGTACCCAACAAACAGTCTATAATGGGCCTAGATGGGAATATCAGAGGCCAAGATTCTAAAATAGGCCTGAAAATAGTCTGCCGTCCATGGACTCAATGGGAACAAATTTCCCCATATCCCCCATTTCATAATATAAAAACAACCAAGCGAAGGTGTTTAGGACAACTTCATCTTCTAATATATAAAAATAAAACCTCAAAAATCGAAAATGAATTTTTAAATTTTGAAATCATTTATTAAGATTTTGGAAGGAAATCCAGGATTTTGAGTGAAGAAGATGGACCCCTCCACAGATTTCAACAGAGCAGTCACCTCCCTGTATGCTCTCTCTGGGGGACAGACTGTCCTCTTTAGTGTGAGCATCATCCTCACTGTGTTCCAAGGATACCTCAACCACTCAACAAGCCAACGAACCAAGGACCTAACCACAGCATCCCTCTCATGTTTGTGGGCCCTCACCTGAGCCCTCTTGCCCAACTGTTTTGTGGCAATGTAGAAGGACCCCGTTTATCACATTAGACAAAAATTCATTTATTCTCATCTCCCTTTTATGGGATGGGATGGGGAAACCATATGAGAGAGCACTACCCGCTTGGTGTGAGCACACTACCGCTCTCCTGATGTTTATCTTTTCCATCCTGTTCCTGCTGAGGGAGGCTGCTCGCCTCCTCCTGTACTGAGGAAATTCCATCGCTTATGTCCAACATGTTGACACCACATCCAAGTTTATATAAGCACTGACCCTGGAGGAGTTGAGTGTAATGCATAAAACCTTCTCTCATGTTAGATTACAGGCCCGCCTTACAGTGGCCACTGGGGGTACAATGGCCACGTCCCTCCAGATTGCCCAGGTGATAGCAGACCTGCCGAAGAACCTGTTCATCTGGCTCACTGACCTCTTGGAAACACAGCCATCCCTTTCAGCCTCTCTGGAGGACTGCCTCAACTTGGTGGAAAGAGCCGCCACCCCAAACAACTCTCAGAATGCCGCCTGGTCAGCGCGCTTGGCCCTCAGCCAATGGAGAATGGCCATTAAGGAGTACACTTGGCTGTTCTGGCCTCTAGCCAAAGCCGCAAAAGTGTCTCCTTCCCAGCTCGCACAGATGTTTAGACAGAACCTTCGCCCAGACATCCTCACAGCTATGGCCGCTACCCGCCTGGGGGCAACCTTGGAGGAAGAGTTCACTGTTGCTTCTCAGGTAGAGAACCAGCTAGCCTTGGCCCAAGCCAAGGCCCCTGTGCCTGGGAACCACGGTAGATTCTGCAGATGATGCGCGGAGTCAGAGCCCATCTCAAGCCATATGGGACAACAAGATCAGGGGGGCTCCAGTGAAAATGCCTCACGCCCTGCAGCTCCTGCACTCACTACTCCCAGTGGCTCAGAAGGCCCCACCTACAACCTTCGCCTGACCCCTGCTCACATTTCTTTGCTCAATAAAGGAAATAGTTCCTCTTACCTGTTTATTCGGTTTACTTTGAAGCAAAAGAAGAAAGGGAAATGGGTCAAATTAGAAGAACTGTGGGCGTTAGTGGGCACTGGAGCTGAAGAAAGCTACATGGACTGGGAGTTAGCCAAGAAATTGGAAGTACAAATGCAAGAAAAGGGTACTGTGACTCTTGCGGACACCTCCAAGTCGTCAGAATGCTGGAGATTGAGCCTAGGATCAAGCTTAAACAGGGATCCACCACTTCTGGGAAGACTTCTGCGCTATCCAGAACCTGCCCATCCCATCGTTCTGGTCATGAGATGGTGGCACAAGTACTCCCACATTTTGATCTGGAGGAGGGCCAGATGATGCTTCACCCCAAGGATCAGGAGCTTATAACGTTAGAATTCTTTACCCTGGGCAGAAGCAGTTCTGGCGTGAACTCTGTGCACCTAGAGATGGAGAGGGAAAAGATACCAGAGGAATTCAGAGACTATGAACACCTGTTCCAGAAGAGCGTCACCGCCACCTGCGCTCCACAGGGCCCCTTTGCATTCTTGTTCAAGTTCAAAGGGGATGCTGAGCTCCCAAAAGGAAGCCCAGTGTACCCCCTGAACTCCAGAGCAAAGGAAGCCCTAGACCAGTACATGAAGGATATGTTGGAGCGAGGGATGATAGTGCCCTCGAAATCTCCAGTGGTGTCTTTCATCCTCCTGGTCCCCAAGGCCAACGGCGAGCTCTGCCCCTGTGTGGACTACCGTCATTTGAACGCCATAACTGAAATGGACCCCTATCCCATTTCGCTAATGGTGAGCATCTCCCAGATGATCGCTGGAGTCAGGTGTTTTCAAAGTTATACCTGGTCAACGCCTTCAACCAAGTGCCAGTTGTACCTGAGCACCAACAGTACACAGCATTTAAGTGCCACCTAGGGGTATATGAGTACAAGGTCATGCTGTTTGGACTTAAGAACGCCCCAGCCATTTTTTGAAGGACCATTGACCATGCCCTGGGCGACTTGATTGGGAAATGCTGTGTTGCATACATGGATGACATCCTGGTGTTCTCCAAGTCTCACGAGATGCACACAGAGGATGTCAAGAAGGTCCTCAGGGCACTGGACAAGGCTGACCTGCGACTGAAGCCCTCCAAATGCGAGTTCTACAAGGGCTCAGTATCTTTCCTAGGCACGTTGTATTTGAGAAGGGAACAGCCGTCTGCCCAGACAAGCTGGCGGCTGTGAAGGAGTGGGCAGCGCCAACAGATAAGACAGGTGTGTGCAGTTTCTTAGGGGTGGTGAATTTCCTGAGGAGATTCACCAAGGACCTCTCAGAAACAGTCGTCCCACTTACCCAGTTGACCGGGCAAGTCCCTTTTCAATGGGGAGAGGAGGAAGAGAGGGCGTTCCAGGCCATCAAGGAGGCCCTTCCCACAGCGCCAGTCCTAGCACACCCATACGCCGATTGTCCATTCATTGTGTAGACAGATGCGTCAAATTTTGCCATTGGGGCGGTCCTCTTGCAGACAGGGGAGGATAGTTTGGAGCACCCAGTATGCTACTTCAGCAGGATGATGCTACCAGCGGAAACAAACTACCCTGCCTATGACAAGGAACTAATGGCGATTGACACAGCACTGGATGAGTGGCAGCATCATCTGTTGTATTAGCGCCACCCGTTCATGATCCAGACTGATCACAGGGCCTTGGAGTTCCATAAGATCCCCCATAGGATGGACCAAATACAAGCCCGCTGGCACCTAGAGCTGTCTCAATATGACTTCAAAATAGAATATAAGCCTGGGAGGAGCAACTTACTCCAAGACCTACTTAGCTTGGACCCAAACTTTATGACCTTTGCAAAGGAGGAGCTGGACAAGTTCAACACGGCCATGATGCTCCCTCCCCAGGTGTTTGCATTGATACAGGAAGAACGCGCTGACTTGACAGATAGAATCTGGACAGCCCAACGATGCACCAAATTTGGGGACAAGGTCATGAGAGAGATAGAGGGAGGGGACCCCAGTGAAGGCTACAAGAATTACAGGAAGGAGGGGGCCTCATCCTGCACCATGACTGCTTATGAATCCTGAAGCTCAAGCTTCAAACTGAAGTAATGGAGTTATGTCATGACCACCCCCTAGTGGGACACCCTGGTGTGGGGAAAAAATTAAGCTGATACGCCAGAATTACTCCTGGATGGACATAGCGGAAACTGTAAGAGGGTATACCGCGCGCTGCCTTACCTGTGCTTGGTCAAAGCCATCTTGAAGCAAACCCGCAGGGAAGTTAAAACCATTGCAGATCGCACAAAATGCCGTGGTCCTCGCTGAGCATGGATTTCAATACCAGGCTCCCAAAATTGGAGGGCTACGATGCAGTCATGGTAGTGGTAGACTGAATAATGAAATATGCTGAGTTCTTCCTATGCACTTCTAAGGTTACGGCAAAGGACATGGCTGAAATCTTCATGAGGGAGGTCTTTGCCCAACACGGACTCCTGGATGAGATCATCTTGGACAGGTACCTGCAGTTCATCTTCAGGTTCTGGGATCACCTCCTGGAATATCTTAAAATCAAACCATACCGTTCCTCCACTTACCACCCCCAATTGGATGGCCAGATGGAGAGGGTCAATCAGACCCTTGAACAGTAACTACAGTGCTACCTCACCACGCAACATGATCATTGGATCAAGTGAATGAGAATTGCACAGTTTTCGTACAACAACCTGGAACACTCTTCAACTAGAATGTCGCCCTTTTTTGCAAACCATGGGTATCATCCATGGACGATGGAGGAGGACACACTGGGGAACGAACCCCACAGCAGATGATTTAGTGACTGGAATGAAGGAAAATCTTAATACATTGAGAGCCAACCTGGAGAATACGGCGGAGGCCCAGAAGAGGAAGGTAGATGCGCATTAGTCTGAGGCTCCGCCCCTCAAAGATGGAGATTAAATCTTGATAAATTTTAAACACTAAACACCTCTGGGACAGTGTAGGAAGTTTGGACCCATTAACCTAGGACCCTACAAGGTCCTTTGACAGGTGAATGAGGTGGCATATGAACTAGAATTTCCAGAAGGATCATGCGTGCACCCAGTTTTGCACATTTCGCAGCTCAAGAAATATGAAGGACCCATACCAGAAATGCCAGAGCTGGTCCAGTTGGACAACCCAGGGAGGCAGAGTACGAGGTGGAGGAGATTCTGGACACCAAGATTGCTCACAAAAAGCGATGGTACTTGGTAAAATGGGTCAGCTACCCAATAGAAGAATCCTCCTAGCAAACAGCCGCTGATTGTGCCAACTGCCCCCAGAAGGTGGAGGAATACTGGGGGCGCAGGGGCTCTCCTCTAAGGGGGTAATGTAATAGTCAAGGCGCTGCCTGACTGCCACATAGCCCTGACCCCTCTAAGGTGGGGATCGGGGCTCTTAGTAATGGAGATAATATTATTAAAAGTGTAGGGTTCAAGGGTAATGACCCTCATAAATGGCATTCTGATGAATCAGATGCCAATAAATTGACTAAACCTTGGAGCAAAGGTGACAAGGGTTGACATAAATAGCGACCAGGACAATCAAAGGCTGCCAACCTAAAGTTCAATGAACTAAAGAATGAGAATGACAACAGCAAAGGGCAGCCCAGTGATTCAGGGGCTGCCAAGCCAAATTATACCAAAAGCAAAAATGTTGAGAACCATGGCATTGGGAAGCTCAGTGAATCAGGAGCTGACAAGCCAAATCTGCCACTAGATGAGAATATTGAGAGCCACAGCGAAGGGCAGCCCAGCAAATCAGGGGCTGCCAGGCCAAATTATCCCAAAAATGTAAATTTTTGTGATAAGGTCAACACAAAAATTCTGAGCTCTGATTCATCCCTGACAAACAAAAATATATGTGGAAAAGTTTTTGTAATGCTACGGGTACCCAATGAACAGTCTAGAACAGGTCTAGATGGGAATATCAGAGGCTGAGATTCTCAAAATAGGCCTGCAAATAGTCTGCTGTCCATGGACTCAATGGGAACAAATTTCCCCATATCCCCCATTTCATAATATAAAAACAACCAAGCGAAGGTGTTTAGGACAACTTCATCTTCTAATATTAAAAGATAAAACCTCAAAAATCGAAAATGAATTTTTAAATTTTGAAATCATTTATTAAGATTTTGGAGGGAAATCTAGGATTTTGAGTGAAGAAAATGGACCCCTCCACAGATTTCAACAGAGCAATCACCTCCCTGTATGATCTCTCTGGGGGGGCCAGACTGTCCTCCTCAGTGTGAGCATCATCCTCACTGTGTTCTAAGGATATCTCAACTGCTCATCAAGTCAACGAATCAAGGACCTAACCACGGCAGCCCTCTCATGTTTGTGGGCCCTCACCTGGGCCCTCTTGCCCAACTGTTTTGTGGCAATGTGGAAGGACACCGTTTGTCACAACTTGATGCTGTCAGATATCAGGATATTGGACATGATAGAAAAATTATTGACCAAAGACCATTATGACAAAATTGACGCCTAGACCTGATAATAGGGCTAAAGAAGGACCTTGATTTATCACACAATAAAATGGGTAGTTAATAATGCTCAAACTGATACTAGGAAGTCCACTGGATCAATTTGAGCCTAAGAATACCCTGAGATGAAATTCTATTTAATTGGAATAAAGAATTATCAGTAGTTCCCCCTTTAGTTTGGGACTACCTAGTGCTAAAAAAATAACTATCAGAAGGTTAAGTGAATTATTCCTAAGGTGGCACATGATGCCAAATCAAGACAAACCTGAAAAAGGGAAAATTAAGAACCTGCCCAACGATAATCTTAGTGAAACCCAGTCTCATCTAATATGGCACATTCAACATACATTTTTTCCTTATCAAAAAATATGCTACAAAGGCATTATACCATCTGGAATGCATCAACTAACCAGGAGCCTCTCATCCAGATTTTCCTATTATTTTCATTAATTCTTTTTCTTTTTTCAGGGTTTACATTGACATGTTTGACATTTAAAAGCCCCTATTCTATACTACAATAAGGGGACATAGCTAATTCTATATCTATTTTGGTACTTGGCTTTAAAAGTCCATTTTGCCATAAATACCATAGGACGGATACTCAAGCTGAAAGGACATAAGAAGTGACTTGGAACCCTTTTAATTAAAAAACATACTTGTCATACATCTTAGATGGCTTTAAGTATTGATTGTTGGGTTTCTTGATTATACCAATATCAAGCTCAAAAATAGAAGCCCACCAGGCTGGTGCTCACTATAAGGGCTCAGGCAATGCTCAACAATACCTGAGCCTAATTGATTGCACCGTGGAAGATAATTAAATAATAGTGTCACCCACTGGGTGCACAACTGAAACAGTGAAAAAGAAGACGAAATGGTAAGTCTATCCTTCATCAAATTTGAAGAAGTTTGAGAAAACTTTATGGAGATTCCAAAATCTCATCTATCATGGATCTTTAACAAAAGAGTTCGTGACCTATATATTGTGGAATCATTAACACAAGATAAAAAGCCAGCAATGACAGGGAATCCGCCTTGGACAGGACATTCATAAACCTACACAATTCAAATGTTCTCCCAGAGAGCTATGGATCAAGTGCAAATCTATCTCACTATATTCTATGGTTTGTACACCCTGCGCTCTATCATATCGTTCATTTACTAGGAGTTTACAATGAGGAAGTCCACCATCATATCAATATTAAGGGGCCTTACATATGGCACTACAAACAGGTATATCATTTATCATCACAAAGTATAAGGGGATGTCTGCCGTTTGATTGAATTAAACTGTTACTACATTATTTTGCTCCATAATTAAATGGAGAATACTGATTCCAGTGTTATCAAGTATGTGAAAGAAGCTATGAAGCTCCTCTGAAAATAATAACAGAATTGAATGAGAATACCAGACAATTAATTGACACCTTTTCCAAAGAGCTTTGTAGACAAGATACTGAAGTGCATGGCGAAGTAATGGTTCAATCCTTTACTAGAAATCATCAGGAGGAAGAACAGATCAGGCTCCTCAAGGCTTAGCTGAAGCAAGCCTTATGACGAATTGATGAGCTAGAAGCCTATTAGACCTCTGAGACCTCATCAGTAGCTCAAAATATTATTTCCCAAGTGGTCTATATCAAACAAGATTTGGAATCCTGTGAAACTCCGGCAATCACTCTTTCTATTACTGAGCAATTCAAAAGATTTAATGTGACATGAGAGGCAAACCCCTAGTTGAGAAGACATTAATCAAGTCTACCGTTGCCTATATAAAGCTGAGCAACGCTGGAACACTCTTACAGAAAAGCTAAAATCTAAGACTGACAAGCCTCCTTAGAGCACCAAATGTAAAGAGATGAAGATGGACTTGAATTGATACATTGGAGTATCAAAGGAGAACAAGCTTTTGCAAATGTACCACCCATCCGCTCACCAATAAATTTATGATCTAGACATTAACATTAAGAACTTGTAGAATAATAAAGTTGTTCTTGATAGAAGTTTTATTTTGTTAGATGTTATGTCAAGATTTAACCTGTATTAATGGAGCAAAATCTACATCCTCTACAGGATCAATTATATTGACTCAAATGGCAAGTTAAATAATGTGATGCACAATCTAAAATTACCAAATCTGAAGCTCTTGAAGTACAAGTTATTATAAAATTGGAAGTCACTACCTTATATCTACGTTTAATGATAAGTTTACACCTGGCAAAGAGAGTATTGCTCCTTTCCTCTACACCTATAAAGCAGAAATATAAGGTGCAACTGATCATTAAAAGTTAAGAATATTTTATCTTGTTTAAGCCGTATGGCTCAAGAGGTTATGGTACTTCACATGAACGACCTGCATACATGAAGAGAAGTTTAGGAAGCGCTCATCAAGTAATTTGGATCAAAGAAAAGCCTGAGTATGAAGAAACAGTCCTTTATGAGAATTGCACTACACCATAGTAAACCCCTCTCCAAATTTGCTATTTGCCTTTATATAGAGTCTAAAACTTTGATGACCTCTAAGATGCTTACATTGGAGAATGTCATAGCCTCCTTCATTGCTAATTTACATAGTAACCCTGGCTTAGTAATGCACCTCACTTCTGTCAAACAAAGATTTAATTTCGTCTTAGGCATCAAACAAGCCCTGCTTGATGTGATTGATATACACAAGTCAGAGGCCTCCTGAAAGGCCTCCAAAAACCCAGAGTGTATACTGCGGAGGAAGCAAAAACCCAAGAAGGAGGAAAAGCCAAGAATTAACTACTGGAAGAAGAACAGCCATAGTGATGATATGTGTTTTAAAAAGAGCCCTGCCCTCACCAAGCATGGAAAAGGAAGGGCAACTAAGTGTCAGGTTGTCATGGAAATGGCAGAAGAAGTTTAGACTGGCCTGCCAGTCAGGGTGCGTAAGCATCCAGAAAGCAAGCCAGAATGCCAGAGGCATTGCCAACTGTATGACTTGATATGGATCTGGGAAATAGGTTACCACAAAATGGAGCCAGAATGTCAGGGTTAGGAGTATCCCAACAGAAAACCACACAGAATAGATTTTGGACCCAGGGGTTCTGCTAACAGGGGTGGAAACTACTGGGATAGTTACTGTGAGATTCTTGGTTATTAAGACCATTTCATTGGGGGTAAAAGAGAGGTGAATTTTCTCTTGTAGTTGGCAAACATAGGGCCATAAAATCCCTGCATATTGCTGCTGAAAGGTCATGAGAACCGGATTGTAGAACCAAAAATTTTAGATTTGTCAAGCCCAATTGGCAATAGAGGGAATCATAGTAACTAAGAGAATTGGTAAGGCCCACCCAGAGTGCGGAGCGGCGGACCACCAGGCAAACACCATATGGAATGTGGTTGAAAGGAGGGAGATAAAAATTTGGGGTTTCTCAATAAAATTTTTACTTGGGAAATAAGTAAGAAAAATTGACCAACAATCTTCTCAGTGCCTTGCAACAGACTAAATAGTGGTCAATTGGTGGAAATGTGGTTGGGATCCACAAATTCAGCCTAACCAGTGAATTGGATGGTAGAGGGGGTTTATTCTTTGGGAACTGTCATCACAAAATTTGGCAGCGGGCTGAGTCTCTGTCAGTTCGACTCTCAAATGTCTGACCAGGGGTCAATTATGTTTCCGATGGTTAGCATGATGGCATTTGGTCTGACAAGCGATGGGAATCCCCCAAGGCCATCCATATAGGGATGGGACCATTTGGTTGGGAACAGGTTTGGGATGGCCAGCCCGCCCATGCTCAGTTGATTAACCATTCATTCGGTCAATAGAGGCCTATTGGGTGCAACGCCTAAATTACTATCAGAGGGTTTTGAACTCTCAGTGATGGCGCCTGATATTTGTTCTGCTGATTTTGGGGTCAAATTGGAACCGTTGGGCGATCCAGCTGATGTTTCATTCTTCATGCTTTTACAACCATTCGAATTTTGGCCATCAGCCCAATTGCTGCCTGAATTGGATCCAACTGATTTCAGTTCAATAATCTCAGCACAGATTTCACTGATTCCCTGCAACAGTTCTGCTGAGGTGAGTGAGGAAATCAAAGGGTGGGATCTGAAGTGGACGAGCTGTCACCCATCACTCATCAACTATGTGGGCGACATCACCTTGGGTGATGAGGGGTACTGCCATCCTCTTTGGTATTTTCTTACTTGGGAACGGAAAGATAGCTCAATTGAGAGCCAAAGGACACTCCCCGAGACTTACATTACCCTTTTCCTTTTCCCAAAGGAAGAGCACCACCACTGGGAAACTGCACCAGAGCCACGTTCTTATGCACTTTGGGTAACTTGATAGCCATAATTATTGCAGCCTTCTGCAGCGGGCAGGGAGCCTCAGGGTGGGATGTGTGGAAAGCGTCAACCACGTCCATACAATTTGTGCAATCATGCGCCTTGACCCAACTGTTTCATAAGCTGGATATCCTTTCCAGGCCACAAGGTATTGGACTGATCGTCACGACTTCCAAGATGACAGGATGGCCTCCACTTTGGCTTCCTCCTCATTGTTGATGATGATTGGTTCTGGGTCCGTGGGAATCACACCCTTGAAGGGTGACAGCTGGGATACATGGAAAACTGGGTGTTGCTTCCAATGTGCAGGAAGCTTCAATCAAAACTCCCCATTACCCAATACCTCCTCTACTAAGTGGGGACCTGAATGCTTGCTGGAAAATTTGCGGGAAGGGGTTTGTATTCACAAATGGCAGGTATCAAGCATGACATAAGAACCCACTTTAAAGTCATGACCTGGAAGGCGCTTGTGATCCGCGAATTGCTTGTAGTTGTTGATGGCTTTAGTAAGGTGTTCCCACACTAAAGCTTGGGTTAATTGAATATGGCCAGCATGATCCGCGGCAGCTTGCATTTGGGTCGCAAGCATGCCCTGACTGAGAATGATGGGTTTTAACCCAATATTGCTTCATATGGTGAGAAACCCATTGAAGCGTGAGTCCCATTATTATATGCAAATTGGGCAAGAGGCAGGTCATCGGCCCAGGTATCTTGCACTGATACCACATAACAATGCGGGTACTGTTCAAGAACTTGATTAACCCACTCGGTCTGGCCGTTGGACTGGGGATGATATTCTGTGGATTGACAGGGGGTTATCTTAAGGATCACCAAGAGTTTTCTCCAAAACTGGGTGGTAAACTGGGTACCCCTGTCACTAATGATTTCCTGGGGAAGGCTGAACATAAAAAACACATGGCGAATGAATAGATGCGCCATTTCTTCTGACATGGTTGCAGAAGTACAAGTAATGAACAGGGAAAATTTGGTAAAGCGATCTACCACCACCATTACCGCTGTGAAACCATTAGAGCAGGGGAGTTCAACAATAAAATCAACGGACACCAAGGTCCATGGACCTTTCACCTGTTGTAAAGGGTGCAGGAGGCTGTTTCTTCTGGAACAATCTGACTTGGCCCTAGCACAAGTAACACAATCAGTGATCCAAGTTGGAACCTCTTTGGTCAGTCCTGCCCAATTAAAGGTTTGCTTGATCAGGTCGATGCATTTCTTGTTACTGGGGTGTCCGACTGTGGGGGGATCATGGTGTGCACAGAATACGTTCAGGTGGAAGGATGGAGGCACCCAAACATGAGAACGAAAGTAGATGAGACCTTCTTCTAAAGAATATAGGGAGTGTTTGGGTTGAGTCAAGTGTTCAATCAACTCCACGCCCTCAGGGCAGGCCATTTGACCGGCTAGCACCTGGGCCAATAATGGATCATCAGGTGACAACGTGGTGGAGGAAACAACGGAGGGAGCAATCAATAGGATTTGGGTGGCAGGGATCACGGTAATGAGATCCTCTTCCTCAGGCTCCAAGGGGCAGTGAGTGGGACTATGGCTTAGGAAATTGGGAAGGACATTTAGCGCACCCTTGATGAATTTATATTTGAAGTTGAAACTGCACAGGTCCTGATAGGTTCAGGCTTGCTGGTGTGCCAATTTTTGTGGTTTGCAAAAATACAAGAGAGCTTGGTGATTCAGAAACTGTTAACTCATGATGAGCACCTTGCAACAGGTACCACCAATGAGTTAATGCCCATGCAACAGCGGCCAGTTCCTTGTCATAGATGACCCAGACTGCTCTGTAGCAGTGAATTTTTGGGAGAAATAAGCGATCAGATGTTTGAGACCATCGTGGTCCTGAAGCAGCACTGCGCCCACAGCTACCAATGAAGCATTGCATGTGACAATATATGGTTTGGTGGGATCAGCATGTTTCAAAAAATGGGAGGGACATGAACACTTCTTTAATTGCTTCAAACGCCTGCTGGCATTTGGGGGTCCAACAAAAGGGTATGTTTTTCCCTGTGAGGGGGTGGAGCGGGGTGGCCAACTGGGAAAGTGCGGGGGAAAATTTCTTTAGGAAAATGATAGTGCCCAAGAAACTTCAAAGCTGCTTCTGTGTAGTTGAGTTGGCCATTCTCAGATTGCATCTAATTTGTTGAGGGGGATGACGACCCCTTCTTTAAGTACCAAGTTTCCAAGAAATGTAACCTCTTCCTTGTAAAACTCGCATTTGGAAGCTTTGAGGAACAAGCCTGCTTTGTGCAAAGCAACCACCACTACTTCTAAGTCGATAGCGTGTTGCTTGGGAGTTGGGGAATGGACTAGGATATTATCAATATAAGCAATAGCGCAGGAAAACTGGAGATCCCCTAACACATTGTCGATCATTTGTTGAAATGTAGTGGGAGCATTTTTTCAGCCCAAAGGGCATTACGCAAAATTAGAAAAATGCCTCACCTCGTTCAGATTGCAGTCAGCCATTCTTGTCCTTCCATTACTCAAATCTGATTGAAAGTGTTCACCAAGTCGAGTTTTGAGAACACCCGGGATTTGGCAATTGCCTGACTGATTGTCTGCTCCAGGGGCAATGGGTAGGGGTCTGTAACTGTGATTTTGTTCAGGTGACTGTAATCTATGCAGGGGCAAAGCAATCCATCCAATTTTCTTGCAAAGATGATAGGGGAAGCGATGAGAGATATTTCTTTAAACAACCAGCCTTTTTTTAACATATCATCAACCAGGTATTGAGTGCAACTTCTTTTTCCACTGTATGGGGATACAACGGACAATTGATGTTTACCAATTCCACAGCTTTCCAAAATCCACAATCATACCTAGTATGTTTTGGTAGATGGTCCGCCTTTTCCATGTCAAAAATTCTGCAATATGGCATTAAATTTTTGGGAAACTCAGCTGGAATGCCTCGCGGAAGTGACTAGGGTGGTGATAGAGCCAGTTCCTTGGATTTTCTCAAGGGTGTTGATCAGAGGGAACTCTCCTTCTGAATTGTCATTGGCAAATGACAACATATTCTATTCCAAATGAATCCTTACATGTTGTCAGTGCCACCATCCCACCCCCAAGATCACCAGAAATATCAGGTTTGGCATGGCCAAAAAACGATCACAGAAGTTATATTGGTGAATTGAGAAGTATATCGGTCAGCGAACAACATACAAAGACTGATAAGCAGAGGAGGCCACCATTACTGAGGAGCCCACATCCATATCCAGTTTTAGTTGTTGTGCCAACTCTACAATCATGAAGTTCCCCGCTGCTCCAGTATCCACCAGAGCTTCGAAGGAGACATGGTGGGAACCAATACTAATTCTCATGGGTACAAGAAAATAAGCGCAATTTTGTTTATTGGGAGATATGACCAAAATCATGGGCGACTGAAGAAACAATAGGTGTGTTGGGACCAGGGTCAGGATTCTTAGCTGGAGCGAAAATTGAAAGGACCAGGATTGGGCTAATTGTTTCCTTTATCTGGGCTTGAACAGAATCATTAAAAGTTATCTCTGGGAATGCTATCTCGGACTTGGGAGTTCCACCAGAGTTGGAATCCATGTCCACTACTATTTTAGTGTCGGGCACATCATCTGCGCCATTGTTAAGAAATCCTATCATAAAATTTCTTTTCTGATATGAGGAAACGTGGCAAGGCAAAGCTTTGATAGTAGTTGCAGTGACGCCTATTTAATCTATTGATCCTTGGGTGGTAGACCAAACCACGTGGTGAGCAGAAACTGAATCCAAACTCGCTCTAAAGACTGCCTGAAGCATGTCAATAGATAGTTATGACGCGGGAGCCAGCTCACAAAAGGTAGAGATCAAAGAAGCCAAACTGGGGGCTTCAGCCATGGCAAAGAGCAGTTTAAATAAATGGTCTGATTGGGATAAAGGGGGTTCAAGGTGGCTGATACAACAGCCATCAGGGAGGCAGGGTCTCCTTTAGTGTGGAAGAACGCAAAAGACTTCTCACCCAGCGACAAGCCTCCCCATCCACAGCATCTAACAATGTGAGACCTTGTTGGGCCTCAGATATCGCAGAAGCATTATTTAGTGCGATTGTTGTGCACATTTGTACTTTGGTGAGTGCATCCAGAACCTGATTGGCGATTTCTTGGGAAGGGATACTCGATATTTTCCCCAGTCTGGAGGAAATAGGAGGAGATGCGATCTTCACCTCTTGGGTAGCTTAAAGGAGTTTTCCTGGAATAGAGCGGATGCTTCTCCCAAAGTCAGAGAGTGACCACACAAGCAACAGACAGCATACAACTGATTGCACATTCATCTGGTAGAGAGTAACCACTGTGGCGCTAAATTCAAAAATCAAGGTGGAAGTGGCTGGAAGTAATGGTTGGTCGATTATGTCATGGAAATGGCAGAAGAAGTTTAGACCAGCCTGCCAGTTAGGATGCATAAGTATCCAGAAAGCAAGCCAGAATTCCAGAGGCATTGCTGACCATTAACTTGATATGGAGTCAGGAAATAGGATACCACAAAATGGTGGCAGAATGTCAGGGTTAGGAGTATCCCAACAGCAAACCACACAGAATAGATTTTGGACCCAGGGGTTCTGCTAACAGGGGTGGAAACTACTGGGATAGTTACTGTGAGATTCTTGGTTGTTAAGATCATTTCATTGGGGGTAAAAGAGAGGTGAATCTTCTCTTGCAGTTGGCAAACATAGGGCCATAAAATCCCTGTATATTGCTTCTGAAAGGTCATGAGAACCAGATTGTAGAACCAAAAATTTTAGATTTGTCAAGCCCAATTGGCAATAGAGGGAATCATAGTAACTAAGAGAATTGGTAAGGCCCACCCAGAGTGTGGAGCGGTGGACCACCAGGCAAACACCATATGGAATGTGGTTGAGAGGAGGGAGATAAAAATTTGGGGTTTCTCAATAAAATTTTTACTTGGGAAATAAAGTAAGAAAAATTGACCAACAATCTTCTCAGTGCCTTGCAACAGACTAAATAGTGGTTGATTGGTGAAAATGTGGTTGGGATCCACAAATTCAGCCTAACCAGTGAATTGGATGGTAGAGGGGGGTTTATTCTTTGGGAACCATCATTGCAAAATTTGGCAGTGGGCTGAGTCTCTGTCAGTTCAACCTCAAATGTCTGGACCAGGGGTCAATTATGTTTCTGACGGTTAGCACAACGGCATTTGGCCTGACAAGTGACGGGAATCCCCCAAGGCCATCCAATATAGGGATGGGACCATTTGGTTGGGAACAGGTTTGGGATGGCCAACCTGCCCATGCTTGGTCAATTAACCATTTCTTTAGTCAATAGAGGCCCATCGGGCGCAACACCTGAATTACTATTGGAGGGTTTTGAACTCTTGGTGATGGTGCCCAATATTTGTTCTGCTGATTTTGGGATCAAATTGGAACTGTTGGGCGATCCAGCTGATGTTTCATTCTTCATGCTTTTACAACCATTCAAATTTCAGCCATCAGCCCGATTGCCACCTGAATTGGCTCTGACTAATTTCAGTTCAATAATCTCAGCACAGATTTCACTGATTCCCCGCAACAGTTCTTCCGAGGTGAGTGAGGAAATTGGGGGTGGGATCCAAAGTGGATGAGCTGTCACCCATCGCTCATCAACTATGTGGGTGAGATCACCTTGGGTGATGAGGAGTACTGCCATCCTCTTCAGTGTTTTCTTACTTGGGAATGGAAAGATAGCTCTATTGAGAGCCAAAGGACACTTCTGAGACTTACACAGGTACCTTAAAAGCTGACCAACTCAAAATACTTAAAAGAAAAACATTACTAATTTTTCATCTTGCATGCATTAAACTTAATTTGACAACTCTGATGAGAGCTACAAGGGCTTAGGCTATTTTATTTTATATTCACCCACTGAACTCACCATTTCATACTGCAAACACTGGAAATATCATTGAAGCTCAGGTTCAAAAAAACAATTACCTCAGTCAAGTTATCAGATGTCCCGGAATAATTGACACAGCCAGCAATGCTGATCATTATCTAGCCCTGTTGATCTGATCTACCTTGAGCGTGCACAATCAAAAGAGATCAAGGAGTTGTTGGAATTTCAGTATGCCCACATAATCCAGCTTAATCAATAATAAAAACTTTTCTAACTGATGGCTTAAATTATATAGCAGATTTGTTGTGTTTTGCCCATATTACCCAGCTTTATTTTTTTTAGTACTAGATGGTTTACCCAGCTTTATTGATTATATTAAATAGGCTTATTTATTAGAGTATGAGGCCGCTAGTGTATATGGGAGTTATCATTTTTATGATACCTATTGTTTGGTAGAATAGCCCTAACAAATATTAATCTACCAGGATTGATCTAAAGTGGGTGTAACGCTGGATTGCTTAAGTCTCATCAGGGATTATCTCTGACAATAATGAATAGTTATGTTATCAATTTTACTATTGATAATCTAATTATTTGTAGGAATCAATTAAATTTTGTTCCAATTGACTGAGGTTTATGTGTAGTTGTTGAAAAACTGACAACACTTCTGATAGCAACTTGCGGGGAAATTCTTAAAAAAACGTGACCTGCTGTTAATGTGGAAAGCTAATTTTACCTAAGCAGGTTGCTAGCCTAATTAAGGTTCCCCAGCTGGTTTTGATTAAAAATTTGAGGATACATTATTAATAACCTGGAGAAGGTCACAGGGCTAGAAAGTCAGTTCCCTACTAGCTTGTTAAAGAAGATCCTTGTGTATGCAGCCTAAAAATAGCTTATCCAGTGAAAACAGCTGTCATTTCTTCAGAGGGGTGACAACAGGAGTTAAGCGCTAATTTCCCAATAAAGTAGCTAGATTTTATCATTTTAAAGAAGATCAATATAAGTTTAGTTCAAATATTTTGATGTTTAGCCTGTTTACAGTTGCTATATTTTTAACTTTTGCAATTAGAGTTTAAAAAAATCAGTTATTCTTTAGCTTTTTATTGTTCAGATTTTCATGGTCTCCAGTGTGAAGAGAGTAATTGAGAACCTCTGAACCTAAGAGTAGGTCAAGTTCCATTGAGAAGAAGTGAGCCTAGGAACCTAATAGTAGGTTAAGTTTCAATATCAAGTCCCATCAAAAGTAAAGTTAGAGGGAAAGTTCCCCCAGTTTACAAGTTCTTCAGGGATTGAAAGAGCGCGTAGCACCAGTGTATTGTTGGAGAAAGTACTCCATGTTGGCTGTGAAGGTTCAACTAGGGTGTTGGTCTTCATACTATCACCAACCCAAGTTATTTATTATCAACTATAGCACCAATTTATTACAAAGAAAATAAGGACTAGTGCAGTAAACTCAAGAGCTACAGTAAGCAGTAGTTTAAAAAGTTTACGTGCCCTCAGTTGCTGCTTATTGATAACATTACCAATTCCACATCTCAGATTATTTTCAAACTTAATGACTTAATGAGTTTATATGTGGGGTATTGTCTATGCCATACCATCCTGAGATTAATGGCACCATCAAACAAGTGAACGGTACTCTCATTAAGATTTTTCATAAGATAATTACAGCAAAGGTGTCCAGATGAAACCTTTTTTTGCCTTCCGCCATTTTTACTTATATTATATAGTATCATTTAGCCACAGGGCATTCCCCGTTTTACATTACTTTGTGGGAAGCAACTGACACTACCCTGATTTTATATTTTTGTGTCAGTCAAGAAGCCATAACTCCCACAAAATATTTGGAAATGCTGGTGCTAACTTTAATTTAACTAAAAAGTGCTGCATATTCCAATGCACTAGCTTAGAAAAGAAAAGCCCATGAATGATATAACACAGATTGGCAGCTGTTACCACACTTTACTGTAGAGGAACTCATTTTTATATTATGATAACCATGGATTTGGATGAACTAGCAAGCTGGAGCATATATGGAAGGGGCCTTTCTATATAATTGAGAAGACATCTACAGATGCCTACACTCTGAAGGATCCTGTTAAAGGTCACCTTATCAACTGAGTGCATGCTAAGTTTTTGAAATAATATAAGCAGATTTATGGGCTGATGCCCCAAATTCTCAATGGTTAGTTGACTCCCACACATCTTTGTTACCTGATGTTTGGTCAAGTGGGGTGAAATGTTATAATCAGTTTGACTAACCACCTGGATACATTATTTTTATATTATATTTCATGCTTCAATAATTAGATAGCAGATTTAATCTGTACAGTATTTACTTTTCCACACGGCCTCAGCCTTCATATGTAGTGGCCTAAAGTATTAATTTACTATTAATAAAATCCCTAAATCCCCACTGGCGCATTTCTTTTTTTTTAGTACTAGATGGTCCCAACCCAAGGGGGGGATTCATCGATGTACTGGCGCATTTCTTGTTCTCTAAATTTATCAGCTACTGATGCTATGGCCTTGACCACTAAATTACCTCTTATTTTATTTTAGTATACCATCATATATTGCCCCTGTGCTGGTGTAAAATGATCAGTAATAGGGTCCTATATCTATTATAACCATCCATCAGTAATTTGGCTACATATAGCATGTCACATTATTTGTAAAAATGCTTTGAGCCTTGGTTATTCACTTTCTGACTTGATTTGGATATTATGATTTTAGTCTGACATTCAAAGGTGCTGCTTAGTAACCATGGAAAGCACCAAAGAGATCTCTGGTAGAGAGCGCATATCTGAGGAAGATAGTCAAAAGAAGGGGATCTTTTTCCTGGAGAAGCTGAGAGAGCCTTTTTAAAAAGAATGCCATTATTGAGCCCTGGGCCACTGGCAGTATCCAAAATTACAGTGCGCTTGCTTGTTTAGTTCAAAATAAAAAACCATATCTCTGAATATTAGTGGTTTTGTTAGTTTTTGGTCAAGGTTACTGCCCTCATACAATACCTTGTATTTGGTTTGCGTTTAACATATGCACTGGAAATACAACGCCGCTGCACCAATTTTCACACTAATGCTGGAACTTGGTGGGTTCAATTTAGATGCACAGCTTTCAGTTTTACATGTTTGAGATTGAAGAAAAAGTTTTAACCTGCCAGGTAAAGCTTACTTCCAGCTATATTGAACTTATAATTTTCATCTAAAAGTTTGAAGAGCTTAACATTATAAACTTAAAGGTAAGGTTAAGCTAATTTGCCTAGTAAACTATAACGCTTTCAAATCTGAACCAGAACATACTACCTGTTTTCATGTTGATTGGCTAAAATATCACTTTATAAACTAAGTGGTAAGCCTTCATGCAGTAAGGCTTGTTTAACTCCTATAAGATAGAATAATACTAATCATAAGATCTATCCATTGTTAAAAATTGAAGTTAACTATACTATGCTTGATCCAGTACAACAGTGGACTAGAAGGGCAGATACTATATAAATAATGAGGAGGCTTGAAAAGGTTAGCGTAAAACAGGAAATTTTTGACAGGTTGGATAATTATATACTATGAGCTTCGCGTTACAAGGTAGCAGTTGATATTAATAAAAAATATATACCAACTGCTGTAATGCAACAAGAAGATACGGTTTAAACCTTATTGATGCACAATAAATACAGGATTTTAAAGCAACTCTGGACCATTAGTACTGTAAAAATATTCAATTAATGCACTATGTTAAATATTATTGAAGGCAGGATTGCATAGTTAGCTAAATATTAGACATGGCTGTGCCTAAGCCGTGAAAACTATACTAGCTAATAAGATAATCATTGATTTCAGGTATTGATAAGGGTATCTTGTGTCAATAAAATCGGCAAGTCCTTTTTTAAAACTTAATCTATGTACCATGCACCAAGACTCTGCTAGCCTTTGGTGGCTATGGCATTACCTAATATAACACTAGATAAAAACTAGGAATACATAGACAGAAAAGGGCACAACAGTATAATATTGTAAGAATAGAATGAAAAATACAGAAGTCGCTAACAAAGGCCAAGTTCATGTTAATTCAAAAAATCTATCTGAGATATAATTTAGCCATTGGAATAATTGATCTTATTTAAGAAATATATTGAGTATACTTTCTGACTTGTATTAGTTATAATTACTGCTACAAGTACATTCTACTTAAAAAAGATTAAAGGTCCTGCTGATTGGGAATCAAGTGTAACAACTGCTTCTAGATATTTGTATTACACAACCTTTTGCCAACTCAAAGTTGGGTCGAACTAAAAACTTATACATCTGTTAAATTACTTTAACCAGTGACCTGTGAACTTAAGAATCTCGGGGAAAAGGGGTAGCAAAGCTTAACCTTTTACATCCACTGAAGATCTAATTTGACTGACCATCTACCACTTGAAAAAGTATATAAACTTTAGCTTTACTTCGATTATTGAAATTCATCTAGAATGCTCAGATAAAATTTTATCTTGCCATTTCTCGCTTTTCAATTTAATAAAGGTTGGCAATGCTGAAGTATATGGTTGCTAACTGTTGGATAAACTCCCTATAAAACTTATGCTGGCTATAAAACTTTACCCGTTTATTTATCCCAATTTGTCTCCGTTTGAGTAAATAGCCTTATTAAATTTTGTTTTAATTAATCCATTCATGCCTCTTCTACTGGTTTAAATAAAGCCTGTAACTGTATAATATTGTGAAATCTAAGGCAATACTACAGGAACCCACCCAGAGACTTCCATGTTGTCAACTTCAAAAATGCCATTACCAAATTAATGTTCCATCGCGACTTTTTATCATAACTTTAGCCTATTGATTTTTAGTATGATATTTGTCTGTAATCAGAGTGCATGGTTAGAATAGAGATAAAATATTTTATCCTAAACTTTAGTTTTTGGTATCGGATGCAAAGCATTCTTTGATAATATTTTATTTAAGGCAGGTTGATCTTAAAGTAAGTATACTCAGGCTAGATAAGAGGATAGAACAAGGTGAAAAAGTACAAACCCTAGAAGAATCCATGTCCAGCCTTTTAATGAGTCAGTGGGCTGCCTGATACTCAATTTAATTTAAAATACTAAGGCATGAAATTAAATATAGTCAAAAGAAGGTTCCCTTTCAAATCCTACGCTTTGAACTAAAGAAGCAATACAGTCAAGATTTAGGTTTATAAGCATTAAAACATCATCTCAATTCGTTAGTATTGTTTTATCAAATGTAAACTATTTGCTATTAAGATATTACACCTTAGTTGATCAAGATTGCATAAGTAAATAATCTTTGGATAGCACCACCTAATTTTTCAAAATTATGCTTAAGCCGGTTCCACATATAAGCAAATAAATATACATCGCTTCTAAGCAAGTATTACATAGCAGTATCAAACATCTCCATTATGTATTCAGCAAATGACAAGGCTTGGTACAGAATGTCAGCCTTTTATGAGCAACGTCACATCAAATAGTCACAGAGCCAGCGCCCATTTTATATTGAAGTACGCTTCCAAAATGATTAAGCAAACCTAGTAGTACCAGCAAATTAAGGTTGCTTAAAGCGCTGAAGCTAGCAAACTTAGCGTCACCCTAGAGATTCAGAGTGAATCAAGTGCTGAAAATTAATTAGGAACTCGCAGTTTGCATATTAAAACTCTCTACAAAAAAAGCAGTCTAGTGATAGTTGACTCTAAACCAACCCACAAGGAAAATATTAAACATCTAAAAAGACTAAGCAACATACTAGCGCCGTTTTCACCAGATAGACACTCAGCTACAATCTAAATATACGCGAGTTGAAACATAAGTCAAGTGCTAAGAAGCTATAATTAACTTGACCCACCATGAATGCATACAAATAAAAAGCTTATCTAGCTGATAACCAAAAGTGAACCGATCAAACAGTGGAAACCTCAAAATATCAAAGGGTACAAAGTAAAAAATGCAACCCCTAAAATAAAAGTAGATTTATAGAAGGTGAGTTCAGAATCGTATTACGTGCTAATATGAAAGACAAAACAAGATTATAGCTGCCGAAAAAATCGAGGGCAAGAAATAAAGCCAGGTAGGTTAAACAAATCAGCCGGTTTAGCCAATTTAAAATAACCAAATAATAGAAACACTCTCACCACATTTAAAGGTTGTTTGCATCAGTATAGGTGAAAACTCTTTACTCCGTAGCTTTAGAGAACTGCACATTTAGAGCCGCTTTTCTTACGGCTCTTGGTGAGCAGCGAAGCTCGGGTCGCATGTTCAAACACCTCGTTAACGCCGTCGTTGTTCTTAGCCGAGCATTCCAAGTACTTGTAAGCATTAAATTTTTCTGCGCAGGCGTTGCCCTATTGCCTGGTTAATAGACATCCCAATTTAAAATACCTTCTCAGATGTGACGGGGGACTGGTTGTTTTTCTTAAGCTCCTCAATAGTTCTGGGATCGTTTCGAAGATCTTTCTTACAAGCAACCAACAGGATAGGTAGACCTGGGCAGAAGTGATAAACTTCAGACACCCACTAAAAGGTCAGGCTTCAGCTAGCTAATCGACTACCTTTTCCTGAACGTTCTCGAGAGAATCAGGGGAGTCGACTGCAAAACAGATCAAAATAACGTGGGAATCGGGATAGGATAAAGACGCAAGCGATCGTAATCTTCCTGCCCTGAAAAAATGAGGAAGGTCATGTGGAACAACTACCTGCAGTATCCCATAAAGCGAGTTCAACCTTCTTGCCATCAACTTCCACATCGGCAACGTAGTTCTCAAAAACGGTGGGAACGTAGACCTTTCAAAGGATGAGATGGAAAGGGAGAAACGTACCTCAGGAAAAGTTCCCTTTGAAAAGACAATCAGGAGACAAGTCTTACCGCAAGCACCGTCACCCACTATAACTAGTTTACGGCGTAGTTCAGACATTATAAGGTTAAGAGGTGTAGATGGGAAGTTTGATTAATAACCTACCAGCTCAGATGGGAGTGGTAATTGTTGGCTTGAAAAAGCAGCGGTTGGTAAGTAGTACTAGTTCGGAATGGATCATTCGAGCCAAACTTAGAGCTGGTTAACAGTTGGCCTCAATTTCAATGTATCCGCTTAAGATTTGGTTGCTGGTCTGAAGTAGTTATGATATCATTTTATGATGATAGGTGCTCTTGCATGAACTTATCCAATTAAATGTGACTTGCTTCTCATCTTTGCTTAAAAGGGCTGTTCAGCAATCTTGCAATGGTTTCAGGTACACAGCAACAAATGACCATGCCACAACAGTTAACATTCAAATATTTATTGGATTTCTAGCTATTTGGGTATAGTTTTGCACACCTGTAACCACAAGTTAAAGTGAGGTAAAAATGCCATAATAGGTTCAAAACCTGTTCTTGTTGGGTCAAACATAATTCTCTCCATCTCCTCTATCATTATTTATTAGATATGGTTATAAAGGAAGATTGGGTGGTTGGTTGCCATGCAGGGTGGTTCCTGCTACTGCTGAATCTTTAAAAAAAAAGCATCATTTTAAAAAGAAAATTGGATTCGTAGCCATAAAGCATACTTTAATATAAATTAATACAACATGAGAATCTCGCTCCAAACTCTGAATTTAATACTTGTTTCTCATTCGTTGTTATAGTTTTCATAGTATGAAATAGTATGATTTTTATATGATTACTAGCACCTCAATCACCAATCTTCTCCAGCATCATTTAGCTTAGCCTTAGTTTATTTTATAGAGTACTTAGTATAAGGAATCAATTGTTATTCCAATTAAGCTTTCTCAGCCACTTGATTATTTTTATTCCAGGTTTAAATCTATATTTCAATTATTTAATGATAAAGCACTGTAGTTTAGTAAACTATTTTAAATTATATGAGTAAAATAAGAATATATATAAAATCTTTTGTTAAGGGTGGTTAGCTTGGCAGGGTAATTCCTGCTTCCACTCTAGTACAGGTTTTGTTCAATACAAGTTTGAAACCTATACTGGCTAGAAAAATTCTTGTGTGGTATATTTATCCCAAGGTTGACCCACTTTGAATACTTTTTTATGATATCTTTTATTCAATATTTCTACTCTGCTTATAAGTTATACAAGTAATAGACAGAGTCTCAATATTAGTGAGCTATACATATTAAATTTATTGGTACTATTAGAACTTTAATCTTTTAATTATATTAGAGTTAGCAAAAAAAACTTTAATCTTTTAATTATATTGAATTTATTTAGGACTGAATCAAACTGAATAAGTTTATATATTGAAAAATTTTAAGTGGGTTTTCAATTTTGATCATCTACTTAATAAATACATTCACTGACGTACTGACTTTCTGACATCTGAGACCTGCAAGTCTGATAGGTTCAATCTATTTGGGTGAGTGAGTGAGAATTGAATAGCTAATAATTCACCAAATTGCTCAACTTAAACTAATTGAGTCTGATAGGTTCAATCTATTTGGGCGAGTGGGTGAGAATTGGTGAATATTATCAAATAATTCACCAAATTGCTCACCTGAAACTCAACAAAAATCAGTATTGGAGGTTAAGTAGATTAAGTAGTTAGGATAATCAGCTCACCAGCCACGAGGGCAACAGTGGAGCTGTTAGTCCGAGTGGCTAGAGAGTAGTGCTGGCACAGCCTTTAAGTATGTCAGTGCTAGCTCATGAATAAACTCGAGCAACGCCGGGTAACTCCACTTGTTTCACATACATTCTGTCTTAGCAATCATATTTCTTTTATTTTATTTAACCGAGGCAAGCCGACCAGGGGACAGCACAATCATATTCCTTTTAGATCTATACAAAACTACCAATTAATTGAGATTAGAAAGTGAAATACTAAAATGTATATAATATCTTAAATAGTCTATCAATATTAAAAAGTAATTTCAAACTAAAACTTTACTTAAAGTATAATATATCTTTGACAATAGACATATTAAAATCAATCTAATAGATAAGTTATAGAAAGCCTGGTTATTCCCTGCAGCTTTGCATTAAAATGTTTTAATGCTTTAATTGTATTGTTAATGTGAAATCTCGTTACAAGCTACATATGATGACTTTTAATATATAATAAAAATAATCATTTACTACTATAGGGTATTATTAATATATAAAATAAAATTTTCTACTAATTTATATACCCAATATCTAAATCACTTATCTATATATATAAAAATGAATGTCTGTCTGTGTGTAATTATGTCCCGAATGCATTCCTATACCATTCATCCAATTGTGATGAAACTTTGGTGAGTTGTTGTGTGCATGCCTGAGAAGGTTTGTGAATTTTAAAAAATATTATTTTAATAGTAAAATAAAAAGTTCTATATGTAACACGTGAAAATCCTATATAACTTCGATGGTATTCGCTATATTTTTACAGCTGAGCAGTTTGATATTCAGCTGATTTGATATTTTAAATGGTTTTGTTAAGTGGTTAGTGGTCATTCGGGTATTTAACAAGTTTATCTAAATTAAAACTTTGAATCAAAAGTCCAATTGATTTTAAAAATACCTCCTCTAGCATAATCGGCTCAGCTTTTGGCTCTAAACTTCAACTCTATAAAAGGTCAGTTGTTCGAATCCTGGCGTAATCTATATATATAGAAGCAAATGTGTATGTGTGTGTGCGATGCCCAGCCAAAAATAGAGCGTGTAGAGCTCTGAAAATTTAGCTATAGGTGGACGGGAGGGGGTCCGTGTGAACCTTGAAGCCCGATTTTTAATTTTCATAGTAAAATAAAAAGTTTTATATGTAACAAGTTAAAATTTTATATGTTTTTAATGGAAATCGGTATATTGTTACAGCCGAGAAGTTTGATATTCGGTTGATTCGATAGTTTGAATGGTTTTGTCGAGCAGTTGGTGGTTTTGGGTTGATTAAGCTTAACGGTTTTAATAAAGAAGTTAGTGATTGGTTGATTTGATAATTTAATTGGTTTTGGTAAGTGGTTGGTGATTTTGGTTGTTTCGATACATTTAGTTTTGGTTACGAAGCGGTTGGTGATTGGTTGATTTTTAATCTAATGGTTTTAGCTAAGTGGTTTAGTGGTTTAGTTAATTCGATAGATTTAATTGGGTATGGCTGAATGGTTGGTAAATTTATATTGATTAAGTATAATTTGATTACTAAATTTTATCGATAACCATCTACAAATATAAAAAATATAAGATTATCAGATGAACTTTAAGTCCATAAACAAATCTGTGTAAATTGGGCATCAACAAGAATTAATCTTAAATTTTATTTACAATAGAATCAGTATATTAATTTGTTTATATAGATGCATTATCTCGAGCAAATAACCAAAAATCACCAAACTTGGCACAAGTATTCTATAAAGTTTGGGAACGGAATGCTAATATGTAATTGTTTAATATAATCATATAAATTTAAACATCAGTTCTATATAAGATCTAGAACGTATATTTCTAATGGTAATTATATAGCAATTTGGCTGTGTATTTTTTTTAGTACTAGATGGTCCCTTTGGCTGTGTATTTTCATATTCATTTAATCCAATAGTTTCATAGGCTTTGATATTTAGTTGGTAGTTTTTGGCTGTTTTGTAAAATCAATAATTGGTTTTTGCTGAGCGGTGGTTTATTTTTTGGTTGATTCGATAGGCTCAATAGTTTCAGATAAGAGATTGATGGTTTAATTAATTTGGCAGACTTAATTGATTTGAGCTAAGTGGTTGGAGGTTGGAATTTTTAATAGGTTTAATGGTTTCTGAACTTATTGATAGCTATCTACCAATATAAAGCTAAAATAATTTAAAATCTGATTGATTTGATAAGTTTAATTTATTTGGCCGAGTGGTTGATGGTTTTTGGTCGAATCGATAGGATACAGTTTAGCTTTGGATGTGAATAGTTATTGGTTGATTTGATAAGTTCAGTTAGTTTTAGCTGAGTGGTTGGTCTTTTTGGTTGCTTCGATTGAGCAATTAGATTTAGCCAAGTAGTTATTGCTTAACTATATATAAAATCTAAATTAATCAATTCGAATCACCTGAAATTCTATAGACACCGTAGCAAAGCACGGGTAACTCCGCTAGTCTCTTATAAAAAGCATATTTCATAGTATCCCTTTTTCTCAAACCCTACCAAAAGTCAGTTATAAGTATTCTTAAAATGTGCATTCTTTTTTATGACAATAACTCTTATGCTTAAAAAGCTTTTCTTCCCCATACCAACTTTGTTTATAATTAATACTGTATGATCTGATGCTTTTTAATCAAGGCTTTTATATCTATAAACTTTTTACTGACTCTTACCTATAATTATATAGATATACCTTAAAATCAATGTTACTGATACTCGTACTCTATCTTCTATATGATCCAACTTTTAAACCTTACTTTATAGGTAAACATATGTAAAATATTAAAAAGTGAATTTTACAGTCAAGATTGGATATCCATAAATATTTTATAAAAACTCTACATCTTAAATAAATAAAAAGAACGAAGTAAGGATAAGATAAAAGGGTGGAAGCCAGAGCTTTGGCTGATCCTGTAAATATGTTTGAATCATGACTAAGGTAAATTTTGATAGATAAAAAACTTAAACTTTATAGTTAGGTCATATGCTTATAGACCTTTATTATCCTGTTATTATAATTAGATGTAGGTATTTTATTAGTTAGAAATATAACAGTTATGGATCTATTGTATATGAACCCTCCTTTCAACCTTTACTTAAATTAGGTACAAGTAAGCTCTAAGAATTTGTAATTTTACCCAAGAGTCTGATGCACAAAACCTCATTTCTAGGTCCTTACAAAACTTAATTTTAGTTTTAATCAAAAGATTACAACTTCACCATCTAGTACTAAAAAAAGATTACAACTTCAATAACTATGTCATCCATACCTGTACCCCATTCCTAACCTATCACTTGTGATTAATCATACATATTTTATGCAATTCATTATACTTTAAAGGTTATATTTCTTATGACTCTACAATCATTATCAAAACCTCAACCTAAAATGACTATAGATAATATCTAATAAAATTATATATATTCAAGGCTAAATACCAATAAGCCTCCTTCTTAAAGTCTTTCTTAACAATGTATAAGTGTTTTAATAGCATAAATTATTATAGCTAGGCTGAATAGTATAACCAATTTATATAAACATCAATCTAAAAAGATGGTATTCATAAAGTATTTAGCAATATTTCTCTATCTTTTTCTATATTAGTACCCTTCAAAGTTGATTATTACTAACCAATTACAATCAATCATTTTAGGTTTGAATACTGGTAGATGGCCACCAAAAAAGTCTAGAAGTAATCAAATTGCTGTCAAATTAATCAAATAATCACCAAATCACTTAGCAAAATCATTCAATCTACTTAATGAATTTAAAACCAAACTGCTAGCCAAAATAATAATTCAAGAAATTGATGCTGAAACAAAATTTCACAAACCTTTTCAATAATAAAACTGCAGAAATGGTGCAGAAACCAAATTTTAGCATTCTAGTCAAAATAAATAAGCTAAAAAATTCTCTGTATATGTATTGATTTAGAAAGACAGATAATCTGTTATGTATATAATTTACCTACTACTATTTTCAGTTAGGTTGAGATTCAGGATTCAAACATACTAAGTAAATTAATATGAGGGGAGGATACCCCAGTGGTAGAATAGGGACCTCTACCACTGCCTCCCCAAGTTTGATTCCAGTACAGGAACTTTGGGTAGGGGACAATTATGATTGTGTTGGCATTGCACACCAATGCCCTAAACTAAGATAGCAAATAGCAAAGGCGGTACATGGAGTTTCTGACCTATCATATGCCACACATATAGGTTTTCCAGATTTTATCCTCATTTCCCATTCATTCAATTTCCCCTTAATTGGTGCAGTATCATCCCCAGGTTGGCCCACCTCAAATAAAATTTAAGTAATTAATCTGTAAAATAATTCCAAGTTGAAGATAAAGATTAGCATATAACATTAATGTCATGACCCATGTTTTCATGATTGATAAATCTACCTCTGAGAGCCTGGAAAGGACTAACAAACAAAAGGTTTCTGGATCAGTTGAAGAACTTGTATCAGAGGTTCATAGATATTCTAGCCATAAACACATTATCTTTAAACCTATAAATAATAATTGTTTTTAAATAATAATCATTACTGTCCATATATAAAATTTATGATGTCAATATAGTAACTAGGTAATGCAAAGAATATTGCCTAGACATTAATAATATTTCTTTCCTTAAGTCATAGTTATTAGATAATCTTAAATCAGACGCTTCAGGACTCTAGAAGTCTTCTATGAGATGGCTGAAAGTTTCTCCCCTCCATTCTAACAAATATTTAGTAATCTCTGCAAGGTTTTGCTGAGTACACCAATAACATTGACAATGGATAAAAATAAAAGCTCTGATATACTTGCCTCTTTTTAGTGAGACCACTTGACTGTTGATGTATGGTATCCACTAATCCAAAAGGATTGTTTTATATATCAAGTAATCTTTAATTACCTGACTCTAGAAGTTAGGGGCTTAGTACTACTGACCTGGTTGGGGGTAGCTAACCATGAGCTAGCCTAACCAAGGGATTCAATCCAGCATGACAAGGACACTAGAAGCATCCATGTATAAGGAAAGGTGGGTAAGCTGGTTTGGGAGTTGCCTAAAGATATAGTTTTAAGAGAGGAAAGTTGGAAGGAAGTTTCATGTAGGCTGGGGTGGTATATTAGGATTAATAAAACTTTAGTAAATAAATTAATGGGGTTTGAATGATAAAGAATTTTTTTTATTGACTGCAAAGATTAACCATATGAAAGCTTTAATTATATATTCCATCCAGATTTCTGGACTTACCTAAGCTTAGTTAATTTTCTGATGTAGTACTAATTTTCTTCTGTGCTTCTGAAATTATAGTGTATATGATACTAAAAGGTAGTTGGAATTGTCTCAGTATTATTGAAAATAGGATTTTTGCAACTAATTGACCCAGTATCATTGCAATTAAGATAAGTTGAGCAATTAATTGGCCCAATCCCGTTGTAATTATAATTTGGTATGCAATTAATCAATATAACTTTAACGCATATTTTCTTGAACTTGTAAACAATATCTGGAATCTCAGAAATTCTATTCATGTCAGGCTTTACCCTGACATCATTTCCCACCAGAGCTGAAGCTACCTGCAAAACCTTCTTCTCCCATTTCTTTAACAGCTTTCCTGAATTCTTCAAGTTCTCCTCAGGCTCCCAAGTGCTCTCCTCTTTGGGATATTCAGACAACTTAACTAGAAATTGCATTTTCACACATTGCTTACATCTTTCAGTAATAGCCTCTACCTCATACTATGTATCTGGACCATCAGCCAGAGGGGGAACGGCATTCTAACTTTCTGATGGGCAAGGAACTCCCATCTTTCTTGTACAAGAGTGATTTATGAAAAACATCATGAATCTTCCATCCTTCAGGTAGATCAACTTGGTAAGCAACCTTCCCAATGACCTCCCTTACTAGAATGGGTTTACACGCTAATGGGCAAGTTTCCAGCATGGTAAATCCAAAGGAACATTTCATGAGTCCAAATAAACCTCACTTCTAACTTTCAATGGCTTCCCAGGTACTCTTTTTTATCAGCAAAATACTTATAAGTCTACACTGCTCAAGTTAAGTTTGCTAGACATATTGCATGGGTCTGGTGGATTTCCTTCAGAAAAACTCTTCTTGATTGGTTATTAGATTCAGTTGTTGGCAGAGAATCCCAATTCACATCATGACCATAGTTTGCAAAAATGGTGACATTCCAATGAAGGAATGATTTAGAGTGTTATAACAGAACTGGCCCATAGGTGTCAGGGACTGGTACTACTTTATCCCAGTTTGTGGTAGCAAGCCGTGAATCTGCTAACCCTGAGCTAAAGGTCCAGTATAACAAAGGGGTAGTGCTTACCATATAAAGAATGGCAAGGGCAATTGGGTGATTTAGCCCTAAAGAAGGAAAGATTGCTTCAACCACTCCCATTCCTGTTAAAGCCAGTACACCAGCTATGTTTTGACATGGAAGTAATGGAAGAGGGATTTGTTCAGGTATAGGTGTTTCTGCACCCATGGTTATAGGTTTTATGGAATAATTGGTTAGACTGTATAGCTTGTTTACTATATAGTATATGGAACTGTTATAATGAAAATATGTACTTAAAGGGTTTAGCATATGATAATATTTTATCTAACTTCAGCACAAATCCTCTTGATATGAAGAATTGTATCTGAAATCTCAGGAATTCCTCTAATGTCAGGCTTTACCCTGACAATAGGCAACAGCTCAACCCAGTTGTCCTGCTCCATATAAAAATAGCATCTCCAGTACTGCTCCAGCACCTGATTAACTCTCTCTGTCTGCCCATCGGTCTGTGGATGGTATGCTGTGGATAAACATCTCTTGAGTCCAAGGTCTGCAAGGATCTGTTTCCAAAAGTTTGATGTGAACTGAGGCCCTCTGTCTGAAATCACCTCCTTGGGAGTTCCATGATGCAGAAATACATTTCTCAAAAAAGCTATTTCTTTATCTGTGACATTGGTAGTAGTTGGGACAAAATAAGCCATTTTAATGAATCTATCTACCACAATGAATACTGCATCAAATCCTTAGAACAAGGTAGATCTACTATATAATCCATAGATATTGACTCCCATGGTTTTGTGCGATTGATAATGGTTGTAATTGTCCTTTAGGAAGTCCTCTACAAACCTTGGTGCGCCCACAAACCTCACATTCTGCCACATATCTTAGGACGTCTCCTTTAAGGCCAGGCCATTGGTAAGTTCTTTGAATAAGTTCTATCATTTTATTCTTTTCAGGATGTCCTGTCATGCCTACATTGTGGTGCTCACGTATGACTTCCAATCTTAAAGGTCCTTCTGGTACATAAGAAACCTTTCCAGAATACTGACGGCACTTAAACTAATAACACTTCTTGCACCACACATTGTCTAGGTTTTAAATGAATCATTATTCACTTCCTGACAAAAAGCATCATTATTATGAACATTTAAAATCTCATCTCCATGTCCCACTAGTAAAAGATGAGATAATAATGCAGTGGGATCCTTGCTCTTCAGAAGCACCTGCATATTAAACTCAATAATTTCCCCCTCTGCAGGTATCATGCCAGAATGACAGCTTAGGGAATCTGGAGCCACATTAATTTTCCCAGGCTTGTAACTAATGTCCAAGTCATAACCTGTCATAGTAAGTGCTCATTGGGCCTGACACTGGTTCAATTGCTGCGGGGCAAAAAAATAAGCTAAGTTCTTATGGTCTGCTAAAACTTTTACTGGGTACTTTTTCCCCCACACAGAAACTGGCGCCAGTGCTTTAGACATTAGACGATGGCCAACATTTACTTGTCATAGATAAGATAGTTGCATACCACTGAGATGAATCTATTGGAATAGTAGGGTATGGGATTCAGCCTACTATCATCCCCCTCCTGCAACAAAACCATTGAGAGCATATCCTGAAGCATCAGTATCAACAATGAAAGGCTTTTCATAGTTAGGCATTGACAACACTGGTGCAGAAAAAAGGCAGCCTTTAATTCAAAAAAGATTTTTCGCTATTTGGGACCATTTATATAGAACATTTTCTGATGTAAGCCAGGTCAAGGGTAACGCAATAGAAGAAAAGCCTTTAATAAATCCCTGCAAAAGCTTGCCAAGCCTAAGAAATTGCAAACATCCTTCTAGCTATTAGGTGTAGGCCAAGATGTGATGGCATACATTTTGCTAGGTGCCATGGTGAACTCATTCCTGCCCATAATATAACCAAGGAGCTCGACTTTCTCCTGTAAAAACTCACATTTTGAAAGCTTTACATGTAAGTTGTACTTTCCAAGCTATTCAAAGACCAAGTTCAAGTGCAGTAAGCGTTCCTCCTACATCTTGCTGTAAATCAAAATTTCATCAAGGTAGGCTACGCAGAAGTGGTCCATGTAGCCACCCAGCACCATATTAACTATCTGTTGAAATGTGCTATGTGCGTTGCACAACCCAAATGGCATCACCAGATATTTAAATAGCCCAAATTATGTCTTAAATGCTGTTTTCCACTCATTGCCTTCTTTTATCCTTATATGGTTGAAAGCGTCCTTTAAGTCAACTTTGGAAAAATTGTAGCTTCAAACAATTGGTCACTTAGTGATCAGCATCAGGTAAGGGATGCTGGTTCTTTATAGTTATGTCATTGAGCTTCTGGTAGTTTATACATGTTCATAGTCCACCATCCTTCTTACTACCAAACAATAAGGATGATGAACAGGGAGAGCGGGACACACATATGAACCCCTTCTCAAGAATTATGTCCAGGTATTTTCTCAGGGAAATTTTTTCCCTCTGATTACAACCGTAAATATGTCCATAAGTGGGCTGCTTCCCTTCTAATAAATCAATCGCATGATCAAAGGATCCATGAGCTGGTAGTTGCTTGGCCTCCTCCTCTCCAAACAGTGAAGCCCATTTTGAGAGATACTTAGGAATATTTCCTTTGCAAGGTCCAATGGACCACCTTGAGAAAATGTTGCGGACATATCCAAAACTTTATGCTCTTCTAATGCAAACTCAATAAGTTTACCTTCAAGCTTAATTATGATAGAGTTCCTTCCATAATCGTGCTGGAGTTCAACCTGTGTCCACCAAGGATACCCAAGAATTAAAGGATGGGGTAAACTACACATAACTCAAAACTTAACTTGCATTTCACTTACCCCAAACTTTAAGTTAATGTGACATGAACAACGGTAAGCTAAAGACTGTTCACCATTTTATAAAGTTACTTTCATCAAAGGTTTCTTTGCATGCAAGCCCAGTTTTTTAACTGCATGCTCTGAGATAAAGTTCCAAAAGGCCCCACTGTTTATCAAAGCCTTACTTTTCAAATTTTTCTTTCCAGAATTTAAAATTCACAGTTAGTACTGAAAAAGACTGCATATCATTTTAACATGATACATGTCCTTTGGCTGGGGGTATGTTCAAGTATTAGATCATAACTGATGAGCCTAAATTACTATGGGTGTGTATTTTTTGCATAGGTTGACCAATAAAATTGACTAGATCTAAAATGAATTATTGTAGATGGCAATCAATAAATTTACTATAGTTTAACCATTTAAATCAACCAAATAAATAAAAAGAGGTAATATATAAAAGTATCTGAAAGTTTGCCAAATAATTGACTAATAAAATTAACTATCTAAAAACTATAAGTAAAAACTGCTAACCTTAAACCTGAAACAGCCAATTAATCAAGTCAACTGAGCAATTTTAATATATATTTTATAGAATATTTGTGTCAAGTTTATCTGAGATGAATAATAGTCTAGGAGTAGGTGTTGAAATAAACATGCATTTATAATGATTTTTTAAGGATGATTTTCTAAGCCACCACAACTAAAATGCTACCTAATTTAATATAAATTAAATAATTTTGAATCTACCAGCTACTTGCCTGCTGTCATATACTGTTTTAGTTAGGCTAATCCAATCATTACTAAAGTAATCTATCCATCTCAAGTATAATTCTTTTTAAAAGTTAAATGACAAAACCCAAAAATAGTTGTTGGGTTTCCCCAAGATGCGCTCGCTGGTGCTGATGCAGGGGAACCCAACAAGTAGGCTGACTGCAAGGGGCTGGCATCAGCCAATAGGACAGGGGTGGCTCCAGACGTGACAATGGATGAGAATCTGTTCATTTTGATAAATTAAACTTAATAAAATACAAGATAAAATAGATCTTATGAAAGGAAGTGTTTTATTAGAATAATATTTAGGGATATTTATAGGGTATTTGGGGACACATGCCTTGAGGATCATCTTGGCCCCATCCAAGTAGGGTTTCTCCTAGCCTTCTGGATTGCCCATTGTTTTGATCCTTACTCAGATCTCGCCGCCCTTGTGACCAGGTCAAGTGATATCCCAGGTCACATGTCCTAAGGGAAGGGAATGTACCATTTCTTCAAATTTGGGGTAATTTATACCAAGCCCCAAATTCAATATACTTGTAGATTTGACTCTTAATTTTGAATCTAATAATCCATTTAGGATTTACACCCCTTGAAGGGGATGTCGATCCTTCCCCTGGACAAGGCTTACACCTAACCCAGGGAAAATCCTGACAATAGTATCCTATCATATCAGTAGATAAAATGTTAAGAAAGTTTCCAACAACTTTCAGCCATAAGGCATATATCATGCACTTAAGTTTTTTACCATAAGGTAAAGCTTTAATCATTTTTTGAGGAGGAAATGAGCGTCTGAGGTTTTCCTTATGGTACTTCTGTTCCAAGCATTCTCTTGGTCTGCGCATACCCATTAACAGACTCTGAGTGACCTCAATAATTTTGTTTAAGGGTAGCGTGATGGGGTGGTGTCTGATCAAATCTGCTAAGTGACCTTCTAACCCTTGTCTGAAATAATGCGCTCCCATTTCCTCATCTAATTCTGCCCGCTAAAAGTTCTCAAATAACTTATGAGTATATATTCATTGCTTTGATCTTACTGTTGAAGATTCATCAAGGCAATTCATGCCTATAATCTGTTACCAGTGCAGGCCGCTGCAGCTAACAACTGGCCTTTGAATGCTTTATAACCTTCACACAATTTCTCATTCTCTTCTAAGGCCCTTATAAACTAACCTAAAGCATCAACAGTGAGTTGTGAGCCCCTGTCATAATCTTTCACATGTCATCTGAATAGATATCAGGATAAGCTTTGAAATACGCCCCAACAACTCAAGACCTTCTTTTACTTCAGCTAAAATTAATTTCACAAGTAGAGGGAACTTTAGGGTAAGTCATAGGTGCGTAGTTGGCAATACTCACTTTTTGCATCTGACTGGGTCCTACTGCTTCCTTAAAAGCTGTTTTATATTGCTTTACTGGTGAAAGCATCTGCACCAGTAATTGGTAGCTTTTTATCAACAAAGAAAGTATCAAAGCTCCCAATAAAAACGTGGTGGGATATTTATTATAAGTTTTGTTGGTCAAATTGTCAGGGACTGGTGTAATACTGACCTGGTTGGGGTTAGCTAACCATGAGCTAGCATAACCAAGCGGTTTAAACCAGTATGACAAGGATACTAGAGGTGTTCAGGTATAAGGAATGATGGTAAGCTGGTATAGGAGTTGCCTATATATATGGTTTTAAAAGGGTAAAAGTTGGAAGGAAGTTTCATGTAGGCTGGGGTGGTATGTTAGGATTAATATCACTTTACCAAAAAAATTTAATAGGGCTTGAATGATAAAGAGTTTTTTGTTGACCGCAAAGATTAACCATATTAAAGCTTTAGCTATATATTCATCCAGCTTTATGGACTTACCTAAGCTTAGTTAATTTTCTGATGTAGTACTAATATTCTTCTGTGTTTCTGAAATTGTGCTGTGCATATGATTTTAAAATGTAGTTGTAATTGTCTCAGTCTTATTGAAAATATGATTTTTAATTAATTAATCCTGTATCATCGCAATTAAGATAAGTTAAGCGTTTAATTGAACCAATACCATTGTAATTATGATTTGGTAAGCAATTAATCAATCTAACTTCAACGCATATTTTCTTGATCTGTTGGACAATATTTGTAATATCAGAAATCCTGTTAATTTCAGGCTTTACCCTGACACTAGGGAAGTGCATCTTCTCATTCTATCTGCTGAACACTTAGCTGAAGCTTTTGGTCTTCTAAGTTTATATTCATCTTTTGTCTCAGGTCATTGTTTCAGTATGAATAGCAAATCAATGACAGGCTTTAGCAGTGCCAAACCAGAAATGAGCTTATATTTCTCTGCCTCCCTTAATGATGATCAAGTTGGAGTAAGACATCTCAGCTATTTTTTTAACACTTTGTACATCTAAATTTGTATCACCTGTTACATATAAAAGTCTACAACATCAAGAATTTCTCCAGCACCTTTTTGTCAAGAGTGTCTGTAACTCTCTTGTTCCCAGCAAGGTGATGTGGGATGCAAATCCACATTGCTAGGGAACTAGCCGTTAAGAGAATGGGAAATGGAGCACCTAGAATGGTGCTTGAGCAGAAGATAACCCAGGCGAGGGTGTAAAGCACCACATATGAGAACAGTTAAGTAAGAAAACTCCCAACTTGAGTAGACACCAATGGGGAGTCCATAGTTGAGGGTAACTTAGTGTGAGTAGTATTGGGTGCATCAGTCTGGAGGGGACCTGAATGGCCCAAGAAAGCACCTGGGATTCATGTAAATGGTGATAATAGGTAGTGGCCCACATAGTTGGAGACCTCCCTGAAGAGGTCCACCACCATGTTTGCCCAAGGAACCATTGTAAAAAAACGTAAAATAACGGGTAAATTTATTAAAGAAAAGTCAACCAACAAGGAATGTTGGTCACAAAAACATATTTAAAGTGGGCTGGGGAAATTCAGGTTCTGCAGAAGTGCGTCCAAGCCTTAATGCTCCAATAAACAGATGCTTCCGTCCATTTTAGTAAAATATGCCAAAAGTGCCTTCACTTGAGTAATTGATTGAAGCCATATTTTACCTGAGCTTAAAATTTCATTGCTGGAGCGGGACTCAAACCCTTGCTCTCCAACCAAGCGAATTGAACCGTTTTTGTTTAAAATGTAAATCATTTGTTTCAGTGCCTGGGCCGAGACAAGAGGCTGGCCGCGTTTTGCACCCCATTAGTATCAACCTGGGCATGCTTGACTTGCACCCAGCGTTGATCTAAGGTGAGTTTCAGGTCAGGAAGAGCCTGAAGTTTCACCTTCTGGGCCTCCTGTCACCCAGCCTTATCTCTAGCATCAGTTCCTACTATAATGTCATCCAACCATGACAATTTTGATATCAGTAACTTAAAAAACAAACTCATAAAGTTATATGAGTCTGATTATGACTTCAATGGAGAAAATCGACATGTAAAAATAAAAACTGCCAGCTATTGTTAATGTTTACTTGACCTTATAGAAGGTACTAAAAGCAGGGATAAGGCTGGGCGTCAGGAAGTCTAGAGAAACTTCAGGCCCTTCCTGATCTCAAGCACACCTTGGATCAACTCTGGGTACAAGATAGGTATTCCCAGGTTGATACAAGTGATGCGCCTAAAGCCCAGCCCCTGTTTTGGCTCTAGGGTTAAAACAAGCTTTGAATTAGACAATAATGGGACAATTTGATTAATTGGGGAATGGGGGTTCAAAACCAAATCTATTTACAAAATTGCAAGTTTGGGTTGGGATAACTTAAGTCAATTACTTAAGTAAAGTTAATTTTGAGGTATGTGACCCTTTTGGATGGAAGCTTGCGCCTATTGGTTCACCAAGGCTTGGTACCATTTCCACCAATCCAAAATTTCCCTAAGTGAGCTCAAATATCTTTGATCAAGACCAACGTTTCCTGTTGGTCATCTTCCCAATAAACCCTACCATTATATTACTTTTTTATATTTTTGACTTAGGTGCACTTGTGTGAAGACCTCTGTGGGATCCGCGAATGGAGGCCACAAATAATTTCTCAGAGAGAGAAACTTACTTTTTAATAAAAGTATAAAATAATAACTTTTTATAATTTTTATGTTTTTTATTATAATAAGCGTGGCAAAACCAAGAAAGGCCCTCTTGTCAATACTAGCTTTTCCTATTTAAACTAGTTCAAATTTCGAGACCATTGATTTTTGAGGTAAAAGAATGCAAAGCTCAGTTGTCTAAATTAGGGAATATAGGTTTTTGACCTATCAGATCGTAGATAAAATTTTTTGAGGCAAAGCTGACCCATGTGGAAATGATTGGATGAATTGTATTTAATCACTAGTGAGCAAAATCTTTTCACCTCAGCGGTGGTCAGACTCAACTGGTAATGATTGTAACTCAGCGATGGTCAGAATCAGATGGTAATGATTGGCTAATTGTTACCCTATCATCTTCGTGTAAAATCTTTGCACCTTGGTGGTGGTTAGACTCAGATGGTAATGATTGGTTAACCCACACCCAATCATTGATGGGCAAAATCTTCTTGCCTTGTGGTGGTTCCGATCTGAGCGAGATTACACTCCTCAGATTTGACTGAGGAGTTGGAGTAATCCTATTTTTAGTATTTACCTTTTTAAGCCAATTTTTGTGGTAAATCGTATTTTTCTGTTGATTAGGATTCCACTGAGAATCCGCCAAGGTTTTTTTTGCTGCTTATACTTATATCATTGTTGACCTCAATGTTAGTTGATGGTCAGCTGGGAGATGGGCCAATCATAATGGCAAATTTGGGAGCCCTAATACTTTCAACATTCTTTTTCTTAAGTCAAGAAAAAGAATGTCCAACATTGCCCCCCTCAAGAATGTTGGAAGGGGTGTAGGGGCAAAGGTAGCGGCCATGTACCCAGATTATGATATTTCTTGTATCCAAAGATTTTATGGAATATTCATCTCCTCTATTATGTATGATGGTATAAGTCCCCTCCCAATTTGGTCCAAGTTTGCCATTTTGGGGAGTTGTACAATTGCAGTGATATATAACCCTATCCAATACTTTGTAGGAAGGTAGAGGAGCTCGGTGCTCTTGGGCAGCTTGGCCTTTGTTGGTCACTGTTTTTGATTGGCTAGACTTTCTAGCATATAATTTTTTATCCTCAGTGCGTGGAGGTTTTGACTGAAGTTTGTGAGGGGTAGCATCCTTTAAAGAGCGATTTTTTTGAGCTTTGGGATGAGAAACAGTTGCCTCCACTGGCTTAAAGGTAGAATTCTCTTTTTTAGGATGTAATTTAGGAGCTTGGAATTTTCCTTTGAAGTTGGCCTTGCTTAAGAGTTTAGAGGGGTTTTGGGATGTGATATAATATCAACCATTCGTTGTTCAACCGGCTTAATCACCACCTCATCTGCTGCAGAATTTGGAGTACCATCCTAGCCTCCACTAAATTGACCAATTTCTTGGTGTTGCGCCTGGAGGTGACATAAGACAAAGTGGAAGAGGGGTGTTCCCAATTGGACTGCCTGGTATAGCCACATGAGATAGAGCGAATAAGGCGAGACAACACCTCATCTGCGTCACTGGCAGTATCAATAATGATTGGCTCCCCTAGAATATGGTGGAGGTAAGTATCCTCGGGTATGGTGGCATCATCCACTCCTCCAGCATTTAAGCGATTGGGGACTTCCACCTCAGCAGATGCTCTGACTACATAATAATGAACCTCATTCGTATCCCCCTCAGAATCATCCTCTGGGGTATTTTTAACCATGGGCAAGGTTGTAATTGAAGTGGGGGATACAACTGTGAGAGGAGAGGTGATTAGCTTGGCTTTAACCGGCATTTTTTCAACCCCAGTAGTTCTGGAGGATATGCCCTTAGGGCGCGCTCCTACTAGCTGAGCTGAAGAGGAAACCACAGTTGGGATCTCTATTTTGCATGACCGAGGAATGTCCAGTTTAAGTTGCACCAAAGCAGCAGGTTTTGTGGGGTTTTGCTTTTTAGGGCCCTTTATCTGAAGGGGCTCCTTCTTGTCTTCAATAGCTAAGGCCCAAGGCTTAGGCTTTGAATCCTCAATGGTTAAAACACGAGGGCAAGATACTGCTCCGCATGGAACTTAAAGCTTATGGAAATTGGCAACATCTATTAACGCTTCCTTTATGTCTTGGACAGTCTGGAAATAGCATTTGACGGAGGTGATGTGCATGGCGAGCGAAGGGTAAGTAGCCACTCCAGTCAAAACGGCGGCTATAGCATCATCCAGAGTTAACATCTTTGAGGTTAGCAACGTCTGGGCATCCATATAGAATTGTTCCGCAAAAGCGGCCACTGATTCTCCTTTCCTGATACTCATACGCATAAAAACCTGTTTTGCCCATTGTAAGCTCTGCTGGGATCTGAATTCAGCCAAGAGGGCCCTCTTAACCTCTGGCCAGGTGTACTGAGGATCCAGATGAGGGACGATCAGCTCTTGAGCTTGGCAGCTTAAACAGGGAAGGATGTACTGAACTTTTTGTTTGTCAGTAGCGCCATCCATCACAGCTTCATAAACGTACAGGAAGGAGGCAACACTCCCTTCACCTGGAGTGTACCTGTCCTTCAGTGGTAATTTGAACAGCCGCTGCTCTAGTTCTTTGAGATGAGAGAAAAAGCTATCTAGTTGCTTCTCAAGAGCAACTAATCGCAGGTCAGGAGATCTGCTCACAGTGACAGTCTCCATTTTCTTTTTAATACTTATTGAAGTATGCAGGGGGCTTGACCCCTGTAGTGAGCACCAATTTGTGGGATCTGCGAATGGAGGCCACAAATAATTTCTCAGATAGAGAAATTTACTTTTTAATAAAAGTATTAAACAATAACTTTTTATAATTTTTATGTTTTTTATTATAATAAGCGCGGCAAAACCAAGAAAGGCCCTCTTGTTGATACTAGATTTTCCTATTTAAACTAGTTCAAATTTTGAGACCATCAATTTTTGAGTTAAAAGAATGCAAAGCTCAGTTGTCTAAATTAGGGAATATAGGTTTTTGACCTATCAGATCGTAGATAAAATTTTTTGAGGCAAAGCTGACCCATGTGGAAACGATTGGATGAATTGTATTTAATCACTAGTGAGCAAAATCTTTTCACCTCAGCGGTGGTCAGACTCAACTGGTAATGATTGTAACTCAGCGATGGTCAGACTCAGATGGTAATTATTTGCTAATTGTTACCCTATCATCTTTGCATAAAAAACTTTGCACCTCAGTGGTGGTTAGATTCAGATGGTAATGATTGGTTAACCTGCACCCAATCATCAATGGGCAAAATCTTCTTGCCTTGTGGTGGTTCCGATCTGAGCGAGATTATACTCCTCAGATTTGACCGAGGAGTCAGAGTAATCCTATTGTTAGTATTTACCTTTTTAAGACAAATTTTTTGTGGTAAATTGTATTTTTCCGTTGGTTAGGATTCCACTGAGAATCCGCCAAGGTTTTTTTGCTGTTTATATTTATATCATTGTTGACCTCAATGTTAGTTGATGGTCAGCTAGGAGATGGGCCAATCATAATGGCAAATTTGGGAGCCCTAATACTTTCAACATTCTTTTTCTTAAGTCAAGAGAGAGAATGTCTGACAACCTCTTCATGGAGGTCTTGCGTTGTGTTAACCAGTTTATTGTGTTTAAATTTATCAAAGACTCAAGTACACCACTGGTTTGACCAGGTTCCCTCCAAAACTAGTCATCAGTGCACTCTAACCCAGTACCAAACTTGGTTATAAACTGTCTCTCTAGTACACAACCAAGTTGTGAAGAATGTTTGACTTATTATTACTCTTACTATGTTCAACACCCTCACCCTAAGTCTCTTTCGCTCAAGCACCCTCTGCTGGGCTATTTTTAATTATAATAATGATTACTAGTTCCCTTGCATTGGTCCTGTGCATCAAGCGCCACCACGCTATTTGAGGAGTTATAGACACTCTCTTGACATTAGATGACCAACCTTTTATCTTTAAATGCACAAAAATATTTTCTGTGTGGGACTTTTGTGAAGTGCAAATGGAGTGCACCAGCTGGTGGCCATGGCCGCGGTGGGGCTCCCCACTGTTTTAGCATTTATCCAAGGGTTGGAGCAATATGGCATTATTCTTTCTACCTTATACTGGAAGGTACTCACCCTTCTTGCCTTTACCTGATGGATATGGTCACTTTGTAATCTGAGAGTCAAGATCCCCCAAATTTCCACCAAATTTAATAGAATTAACACAAGAAAATCATTTTTCCTTTGAACCATGTTTGGATGGTGCAGGTGGGATCATCAATGAAGGGCCTGGTGGTGTTGGCCTTGGATAACGTCATACAACCCATCATCAAAATGGGGATAGGGTTGTTTGCGACCCAAAATGCATTTTATAATGACATTCCCATATACTACTGAGCCATGTCTCTTCCCATATGGCTTAGATATGGACTACATTCCAGTGTATCAGATTGCCCCAGAGGACCCATGCTTGACCACAACCATAATCCGCAGATCCCAGGATGTGAAGAAGGTGTTACAATTGAACCATAAAAACGTTTATGCAGTTGCTGAAGATATGGTGGGATATGTGGCCTCAGCAGTAAGAGTGGCCAACTATCCCTCTCCATTTTTTAATGCAAAAACGTACCCTGGGGGTAAGTACAACCCTGAAGCAGAGTTTGGTGGTGAAGTGTTGGCGTTCTCTGCTATAAATAAAGATATTTCGGATTATTTTTATTAACTGCTACCCTTCACATCCCCTTTAGGTAAAATTAGCACTACTATCTTGGTGGATACTGGAGCCTCTGAGAATTTCATTGACCAAAATTGGGCCGACTACCTTAAGCTTAGTTACTTAACAGGTGGTATGGTTAGAGGAGGGGCTTCTCAAGATATCCCACCCTGAAGGTAGTAGGGTTGGTGGATTATCAAGTGGGCAATTATCTTTTTACAGGCCACTTCCAAGATATCAAAAACCTTTTATATTCCATTATTTTGGGAGTGGAATGGTGGCAAAAGTTTGTCGTCAGGACTAACTTTAAAGAAAATACCCTATATTAACTTTGAAGAATGGTAGCAAGTTGGTTGTTCCTTTGGCTGAATCTAACTTTCAGGGCAATATGCCCCACTAGCCCAATATTCACACTCTCAGTCTTGCCCCGTTGTTGAGGCCCATGTCAGAGGTTCCCTTACCTTCTTGTTTGGAGGGATTGGAATCTTTATTTGATGCAGCTTCAGTCAATGCACTACTGGATCATTCAGAGTTTGATTGCAAGTTCAAGCTCATTGTTGATTTGATGTATATATCTTCCCCAATTTATCCATTGACGGTATGGGAGGAAGAGGCCTTAGGTGTGTGAGTTAAGGAGCAGTTAGCCAAAGGTGCTTTTTTCAGCAAAACTCTCCTTTATGTTCCCCACTTCTCTTTGTGGAGAAGGCCGATGGTACCTTTTGTCCTTGCATAGATTATGGGAATCTCAACAACATCACTGTACCAGACTTACATCCCATCCCCCTGGACTCACAGATTGCATGCTATGTGGAGAAGGCGTGAGTCTACTCCAAGCTAAATTGGTTAAACGCGTTCAACCAGATTTGGATCAAGAAGGTCCAGTAGTGGCTGACCACATTCAGTACCAGAAAAGGGATTTTCAAATTTTGGGTTATGCCCTTTGGGCTCAAGAATGTTTTGCTATCTTTCAACGCCATATTAATGTGGCTTTAGACTTGCTGAGGGTATTTACGGTATCTTACATGGATGATATATTGGTATTTTTCCTGAAATAAGTCCCATGCATACACCTTCAGCAGGTGATGGAGCGTTTGAGTCTGCCAACCTTATGCTGAAAATCAGTAAGTGTGAGATCTTTAAGTCCCAGGTCACCTTTCTGGGCAACGTCATGTTTGACTAAAGGCACCTGATAACTCCAGATAAGGAGAAGGAGATTTGTTAGTGGCCCACTCCAAATTCAGTTAAGAAATTGAGAAGCTTTTTGGGGACGTGTACATTCCTTAAGAAGTTCACATCAAACCTTTCTGAAGTTGCGGCGCCTATGTATAAGGCAAGTGGGGCAATAGTACTTCAGTGGTCTCCAGTTTTGGAGGATGACTTCCAAGCAGTAAAGTGTACTTTGCTGTCCACTTCCGTTCTTCACCATGTTGACCCTAATAAAGAGTTTATTGTTGCTTCAAATGCTTCAAACTTCGCCATGGCGGAAGTCCTATTACAAGTAGGCAAAGATGGAATAGAGCATCCAGTGGGATCCTTTTCTAAAAAGATGTCTCTAAAAGAGTTAAACTACGCTGTATATGATAGTTATTAGCAGTGGTTGAGGCGCTGACTTATTGGAGTCATCACTTGCATGGCTCATCCCAACCCTTCCGCATATGTACAGATTACCATGCCTTACTGTACTACCACGCACCTCATGTCTTAACCCCACGGCAAACCCGCTGGCATGAGACCCTTGTCCAATGTGCATTTTCTTATGAGTTTAAAAAAGGCAATGAGAATGGTTTGGCAGATGGTTTGAGCTGTAACCCTGCACTAGCTCCCAATCCTAAGGAGGTTGAGGTGCATAATGTCCATTTAATAATTCCCTCAGGTGAGATTGTGTCTCAACTTTCCTCTCCCTTGGCCAATGGGCCAGCGCTCGCTCCTCTATAAAATGCAGAGGAATATGGTATGTTCAGAAATGTAATTTTTTTTCTCAGCCTTTATCAAATGACAATACTATGGTCCTTGCAAATAGCGCATTGAATCAGGAGGATATTAACAGAGGTTATCACGTTAAGGATGAGATGGTGTTGTTTCAGGGGTCCTATGGGTTCCAGATGGACCACTTTGCCTGGAAATCATCCAGGATTATCATGAAGGAATCAGCATTGGTCATCATGGGAAGGCGAAGACCCTTGAGCTTATCAGCAACACTTATAATTGGAAGGGATTAACCGCTCAGGCAGGCAGATATTGTAAAGAGTTTCTAGTCTGCAACCAAATGAAACCGAATCTCCAGACTTTAGAAGGGTTGTTGGTACCAATTCAAAAGGCTGATGGGCCTTGGGCTTCCCTATCAGTTGATTTTATTGTCAAATTGCTTGTATCTGATGGCTATGATGCTATCATGGTGGTGGTCGACCAGTTTATGAAGTTACCATATTTTATTCCTTGCAGAACCACAGTATCCACGGCTGATATGGCTAGGCTGTTTGTTACTAATGTGTTCGCTCTTCATGGGGTCCCTCAAGAAATCATTAGTAATTGGGGGCCCCAGTTTACCTCTGTCTTTTGGGAAGAGCTGTGTAAGACTCTGCAAATCTGTCCCTGCCATTCAACTGCCTATCACCCCCAATCAGATGGGCAGACATAATGAATGAACCAGTGTCTCAAACAGTTCTTGTGGTGTTACACTGCCGCAGATCATTCAGATTGGGTTTCCCATATCCTCATGGCCCAATTCAGTTATAACAATGAATAACATGCATCGCTCTATTGTTCCTCCTTCTTCTCCAACTATGGCTTCAATCCCGCCTTCAAGCACGGAGCCCAGTTGTGGATCCAAGGTGGAAGCAGTGGTGGACTTTGCAAATGATCAAGAAAGTACACCAAGGGGTGAGCACGAATTTAGATGTAACCATGCAGGATTACAAGGAGCATGCTGATGGTAAGAGACAGGTTAGACCTGCGTATAAGGAAGGAGATCTCGTGATGCTGGATGCTAAAAATATCCCAATCAAGAAACCATGCAAAAAAACTGGGACCAAAGAGGATTTGGCCATACCGCGTTGTCAAAAAGGTGGGCCACGCCTTGTACCAGTTAGATCTTTTCCCCTCATTTTAAATCTTTTCAGTATTCCATGAAAGCAAGCTCACATTGTTTAAGAGTCCCCATTTAGAGACTCCCATGGCTTATCTCGTGGATGGGGTGCCAGAATGGGAAGTGGTGGAGATTGTAGCCTCTCATCAGGTAAGAAGAAGACTTGAGTGTCTTGTACCCTGGAAGAGAAATGGTGCAGCGGAGAACATTTGGGTCCCAGCAAGCAATTGTGCCCATGCCCAATATTTAATTATAGCATTCCATGAGCGTTTCCATAAGGCTGCTGGATCAAAGTTTAACCAAGACGTTGCTTCTATGAAATTGGCACCAGCCCACAAAAACTTCTCCTTGGCAAATTCCCCTGGAGGGGAGGTGTAGCCCAAAAAGCAGAGAGGGTAATGTCATGTTTACATGAACTTATAGAGGGTACCAACAGCAGGGATAAGGCTGGGCGGCAAAAGGTCCAAAAGGTGAAACTTTGAGCCCTTCCTGATCTCAAGCACACCTTGGATCAACGCTGGGTACAGGCTAGGTACACCCAGGTTGGTACAAGGGATGTGCCTATAGCCCAGCCCCTGTTTTGGCTCTAGGGCTAAAATGAACAAGTTTTGAATTAGATGATAATAAAACAATTTGATTAATCGGGGAATGTGGGTTCAAAACCAAATCTATTTACAAAATTGCAAGTTTGGGTTAGGTTCAACTCCAGTCAATTACATAAGTAAAGTCAAAATTGAGGTATGTGACCCTTTCAGATGGAAGCTTGCGCCTATTGGTTCACCAAGGCTTGGTATCACTTCCACCGATCCAAAATTTCCCTAAGTGAGCTCAAGTATCTTTGATCAAGACCAAAGTTTCCTGTTGGTCATCTTCCCAATAAACCCTACCATTATTTTAAGTTTTTCATATGTTGACTTGGATGCACTTGTGTGAAGACCTCTTCAAGGAGGTCTTGCATTGTGCTAACCAGTTTATTGTGTTTAAATTTATCAAAGTATCAGGTACACCACTGATTTGACCAAGTTCCCTCCAAACCCAGTCACCAGTGCATTCTAACCCAGTAATGAACTAGGTTATGAACTGCCCACTAGTGCTCAGCCAAGTTGTGAAGAATGTTCAAAAAAGTAATATACTTACAATGCTCAACCACCTCGCCCTAAGTCTCTTTCTCTCAAGCACTCTCTGCCAAGCTATTTTAATTATAAAGACGATTAATAGTTCCCTTTCGTTAGTCTTATGAACCAAGCACCACCACTCTGGGTTTTAAAGAGTTATAGACACTCTCTTGGCATATTGAATGATATGAAACAGAAAATGTCTTGCCTTGATAGAGGAAAATATGTTTCATTTGTTCCAAAATTGACTCACATCTTACCCTGCTGAAGGAATCCAAATCAAACCATATTGAGGCTAGTGTCGCTGACTAGCACTCTAAAATTACCTTAACGATTTTTGGTAGGCAAAACTTATTATGTTGAAGATTTTTTATCAATCTTGGAAGTCATGGATGCCCCTCAGGTTCCATGACCTCTTGGAAGCCTTGGATAATATAGATTTCAGGGTTCAGGAGGACAGTGAGGGCCAAATAGACCTAATTCTAGTCCTGTGATTCCAGAGGATGAATAAAAATCAATAGTGGGCCAATTACAGCACTCTATTTCCAGTTATGTCAAATTGCTAGAGAAAGTGGAACTAGTCATGAAAAGTCCACTTAAACGCTGAGCTTTCATTACAGACTCATCATAACAAAATAATTTCCATTTCCTCTTTAACAATTTTATGGGAAGGGGCTCAATAAGCAAGTCCTTGCAGTTAAACAACAAATACAAACTTCAAGAAATGTCATTAAGTTTAAAATGAACTTTGTAACCTCAATAAAAAATATAACTTCATGACTGCCCATGATGCTGCGCATTAGTACATTGACCTTGTGATTGACAATGCAAATAAATTGTTCCAATAATCTAATGTCATTTAACTGCTGGACTATTCTAATGAGACTAAGTCCTCTCAGGATGTATACCTATCCACACACAATTCATAAAGTTACTGATCCAGATCCCCATTAACTATTTATAAACTATCATTTAAAGAAAATACGTTTACAGAGAAAACATTATGTTTCAATATGGTCTGATTAACAAACAAAATATTATTTATTCAAGTAAACTTATATTTAAATAATAGTTATATGAAGTACAGTTATCAAGGCCATTAGTCCAATGTTGTTATACAATACTAATATGCTGATTAACTTTTGTTGGGCTGAATCACTAATAAAAATGTTACTTTAATTTATGTTAACAATTATTGCCATCTGAAATTTTATGAAAAATATAATCAATAGCTCATCACCCCATTAGAGATAAACTACAAATCAATAATTTGCATCAACTTAAGTTGGCCCTAAAAGCCTTGTAGTGAATCACAATTTTGATTATATCATCTCCTTTGCCCCTGTATTAGCATAAAAACATTTTTACTAGATTTATTATTATCCTTGGGGTTTGTCAGCATCTTGGCCCTGCTAGGTTTACAAGACTATGGTGCAAATCCCCCTAAGGCTTAGGTCCTACTTTCTTTGCCTTTCCAGAACACTAATGCAAGTGAGTTGATATTCCTAAGGGTAGTTAAGCTACCAGATAGCTGGCACCAATAGGATTTTTAGAGTGAAGAATAACATGAAGGTTTAGTCACTTAAAAGTATGTAGTTAATTTATAATAGTAAAATTTTACTAACAAGAGCCAAAAAACTAGAATCAGCAATCATCCAGCTACTGTTAGTACTTAGAGACTATGATGTGTTATCCCTTAACGTTAATTTAATAAAATCCTAATATGATAACTATTTTTACTTTTTACTCAATTGTAACTGCTTTGTATGGTTTACTTTTTTATTAGCGCAAATACCTATGCCACCTGCAATCTGATGCTAAAGCGCCATTTAAACAAAGCATTTTCTTTTTTATGTCTTTGAGAGTGATTTAAAAAAGCTACTAATTATCAGAAACTTGAGCACATATTTACTTGACTCAGATGGATCACTCAGGACATCATTGCACTACACTTGATAACCTGTCAAGCATGAACTGATGCAAAGGCTTATTTGTCAAAGCAATTTACAGTGATTTACCTTCTGGTTAACAAAATACAGGAATTTATAAGAGTGAGTTTAAACAAATAAAGTACATCCTTGAGTTTTTCAGACCTCTTCTACATTGCCTCTCAGACCCTTATTGTAGAAAATACGCTCACCTTGTATGATGCTACTACCACATCCCAGTCTGCATTCAATAATATATCAAGGATTAAACTCTACATCAAGGTATTAAACATAACCTTATCTCTTTATTGCATATTAAGGAGTTTATATGAAAGTTTTACCAATCTTTTCAAACTCTGAAACTAAAAGATCTGAGTCCAAATTTTCTCCTCACATCCTAGCAGTAGCAGCAATTGAAGAAAAAACTTTAAACTGTGTCTGTAGTAATTGCATAATTATAATATGGAACTAGATTAAGACGCCCCTAAAGTTAAGAAGCAAAATAATGTTCAGTTTAGGGAAGGAGACTCCATCTACTGACAAGTCTTAAGTGTCTCAGATTTGTAAACTGTGTCAAGTACACCAGGCTTTTTTGTTCTTGATGCTTCAGTGGATGTCAATGTGCAAAATACTAAGTAAGGCAATAAAGACTTAGACCATCTTGATCATATATTGATCAATACCTAATTATACTAATATTTCATTAAGATTGTGCAAATTAGTTTCCAATTAATAAGCCTTTTTATCTTATTTAACTGAGGTAAGCTGACCAGGGGACGGACATTATCAAACTAAAACTAAAGTCATAATAAAAATAAAAATAACAACTCAAACAAAACGCCCAAAATGGACGGATTGATTGAATTGTACCTAACAAAATATAACCAGGTGGGCAGTGAATCCTGCTATCCCTCCATGGTGGACGGGGAGGGGGATTGGGGGGCTCATCTTCAGCTGCATCCATCTCATTCCAGAGTAGGGTGCATGTTAAGGCAGATAGTAAGGGTGTGGGGGCATCGGCGGCATGGGGTTCAATATCCTTGATGACTGGAACTTCTGAATAGTTGCCAGCCATCATTATACCAACAATGTATTTGCCCAAAGCGTCTTCAACTTTGAGGTGGGCATCTGGGAATTTAATGAACATGGCAATGTTGGTTCAGGTTATTTTTGCTTTCAGATTCCGTGCTACTGTTACCACGTTCTGGATGGCTTCAGTGACGTTTTTGTGTAAAGTTTCCATGTTGATCTTACTTTGTGGAGTAAGATTTATGGGGATGATGGGAGGTGGACTTCCTTCTGTGAGCGCAGCCACAGATTTGGTGGCAGCCTTGCAAAGCGGATGGCAATCTGGTGTGGTGGCTGCTTCTACTGCAAGCTGGTGGTCGCTGTAGAACGGTTTGGCATTAGGTTGTGGGACATAATTCTGAGGTGTGAATTTTGCATCCCATTCTGCGTTACAGAGCCGCTCAAGTTGCAGCGTCGGTTCTTCAATGACGTTACCTGATTCGTTGATTTCATCCAATAATTCCCATGAATTTTGGTTGAATTGGATTGGGGAATCAGCGTACAGTTGAGGTTTGTTCAATTTTTTTGCGGATGCATAGGATTGAACTGGGATCCAATCCAATGTTTGATTGGATGAATTATTTGTGGCATTGGGGCAAGGTGGGTGCTGATTAGTGGCTGCAGGTGCAGCTGCAGCATCAGGCATTGGAGGAGGGGAAGGTAGGATTGTACCTCATGTCAGAGTTGGCATGGGGTGGGCAGCAGATTGGTGGGCGTTGGACAAACTTTTGGTGTCAGCAGAAGTTTCTAAGTATGGGCATTTATGTTTTGAGTGGCCTAACTCAAAACAGGATGGACAAATCATTCATCCGCCCTCAACGCGGGCCCAGAACGGATGGTCAGGGGCAGATGGGATGGTGACATGAGGGGGAATTGCTAGAGAAATTTTTGTAAATTCAGGGCTGATCATGGCATACACCCAAGGCCCAGTGAGGTGTGTGTCCCCATATGGGACCACAAATTGCAAGATGGGGCTGGCGCCGTAGGCTGCCAAACCTTCCATCAGCTCCTGGTGGAGCACTTTGGGGGGGAGGTGGGTGAGCAAACCAGCGAACTGGACCACCAAGGTGGTGTCCGTTGGGAGCTGGGTCCAAGTTGTTAGGAGGGTAATAGTATTAAAAATTAATGGCACCATTGCCACAGTGGCTGCATCAGCTTCACAGGAGAAGCCAAGATCAAAGTGCCCCTTATAGGGGCGGAAATCTATAAAACAGGATGGTATCATCACTGCCTGAGCCATTTTGATAATGGCTTTGTCATCATAGGGGAAGAATTTCCCATATTTGACCCTAAGGCCAAAATGCATGTTGCTCTGGGGAAGCACAAGGGGGCAGCGGGGCACCACTTGGGATCAGGTGAGATGGTCATTGAGATCCTTGGGAGGAACAAATCGTCCCAAGGGTCGGGAATGATTGGGCAAGCCAGTCCAAGCGCGTTTTCCTGTCAGATGGAAAATGGAGGGGGAGTTTTGCCACTGCCCCACACTGGGATAGTTGGTGAGGGATCCGATGACATCAGTGTAAGACTTTGGTGTGCAATTAAGTGTTTGCTTTTAATTTACCAAAATTAATATGCTTGGAAAGTTATGCCAAGCAGAGAGAGTTTCCAATTAATAAGACTTACAAATGGATAAAAACCTTAAAAGTGGCCATAAGAAAAGACTTATCTATCTTTTTTACAAATTAATTTTATTTCTTACTAGCCATGAACCCACAATCTAAATCCTTAGTGACTCAAGTAGAGGTGGTGGCTTATAGTCACGGTACTAATTATTTTAGGTACCAGCTCTCCAATTAATGTCCTTTTACTCCAAGCTAATTAAAACTGGCTCCTGACTTAATACATAATATCATTATATGTAATCGCTGGAGCACAACACACAAAGCAATTGGAGCTTACTTGGTCATATCTCATAAATTTAAAAAGTTTTTTTTAAATTTTACCCCTTCCATAGCTTTAGAAAATATTATTTATGAAGTACCTATTCAAGTTCAACTTATGATATAGTCAATTGTACTAATAACTAGACATTTAACTCTCCCTCTTAGGGTACCAAGTCTTATTAATATTCAATACCCTTACCAAGGTCAAAGAAGCCCATAAGAAAAGTTTTTATCTCAATAAATATTCTACTTTTAAAATAGTAATGTGTATCAAGTCATGGGATCCAAGGTAAGACCACCTACCAACACTATAAATACTGGAAATGAGATTTCATTTTATGCCCCTCATTCCATTGTCATACTATCATGCTAACAGCTTATGGTGGACACTTAAATACAAAAATCACACTACTACTCATGTTTTAGAGCTTTATGGCCAAACTAGCTCGATTTTTAAGAAACTTTAACCTGTTGTGAGATATCAGTTCCAACATATGAGAAATCTACTTCCATATTATTGGGAATCTTACGATTCAAATTACCCATGTACCGCGCCATGCCCCTATTACAACGTGAAGACTTGCCCTATTGACCAAAATACAGATGTTACTAACTTTATAGCTTTATAGGATTTTGGGCTCAAGACGCCCCTTATATTGCCTATATGTAAAGTAAAATTAAAATATATCATACACAGAACAACTCCAAGACATGGAAGCCCTACTAAACATATTTGAGTATATATTCTTTAAAGACTTGTACTACAGAATGTAATTGGTGGTAGAGAATATAATTTAATCAAAATTTCTCCTATTGGAGCCAGAACGTAATAAAAGTCCAAGGCAAAATAATATTAGATGGCCTTCAATCTAAAGTAGTTACTAATGATGAACTACATAAGCCTTCCAAAGGTTTATGGGCCTCAAACATGCTGATAATTCATGAGGCAGATAACAGTCTTAGAGTTGTATGGAATATTGAAACTTAAGTTTTATTAATTAAATAGTTGTCCCTTCCCTAGAATTGATAAATCTCTATACCTGCTATCCGGGCCAAAATTATTTTTCCACAATTACCTTGTCATTAACTACTGGATGATTGAGTCATCACCTGAAGATTGTGAAAAGTGCGCTTTTATCTCTAGTGAAGGACTATTTGAGCCTACTTAATTGCTGCAGGGTTATGCAACGTTCTGACACTTTTCAAAGAGTCATGGATGATTATCAAGAGACTTATGGGGTCATTTGTATTTCTACCTAGACAACATATCTCAGTTTTTTCTAAACAGATAACTTCACTATTAGCTCTCCTTGGAAGGAGTTTGTTAGCTACACCAGGCCACACTAAAGTCAAAGCCTTCAAATTTCTTTTTAAAATGTGTTGGATACTATAAAAAAGGCTTGATAGGATGGATATTAATCAAATAAAAACCCACAAGAGAATTAATGCCTAGACTATATTAGGGGATTAAAGAAATTTCCTTTGATTGGGACCATCTAGTACTAAAAAAAAAATTTCCATTGATTAACTAAATATACATTTGGTAGTTGTTAAGGCTTAATATGATACTAGAAAATTTCCATTATACCAACTTAGACCAAAATACCCCAAGAAAAATTACTGACTATAAAAAGCAAAGGACTATCCAAATGTCAGGCAACCACTACATCAGGTGAAATGTGATGCAGTATTAAGTCATAACCTCATAATGCTAAGAATCTGGAATCTTCCCAATGATCAACTTAGGTTATATTAAGTCTTGTCAAATCTGGGCTGTTCATGGCACCTTTTTCACCTAATAAATTAATTCTACAAAAGCATTCATGAGCTGGAAGTGGTATCTAATGAATAGCCTTGATCAGATATCCCCTTATTAATTATATTGTTCATTTTCCTTATGGGGCTATATTTAAAAAAAAAACAATAAAAAACTTTAAAACTTTTTTATTAACAAAGTTATGCCATTTAATTGATATCTATGTCTTATATCTTAAATCTAAAAAAGTTTCTTTGTCTCTGTTAGGAAATTGATACGACTGGACAATAAGTTACCTATCCATTGGATTGTATTTATGAGTCAAGGTAAGCCTTAAGATTTGAGTGATAGATTATGTTGATGTGAAGCAAAGTGATCGAAGCAGTAATGATTTGGCAAATTGAGGGAATTCCGCCAAAGCCTCGTTGATGGGGTGAAACCCTTAAAATTGTAGAAAGATTAGAGAATTACTAAGTGAAAGGGTTGAAACTGACAAAGAATACCGAGAATTAAGAGTTGAGTGTGAGAACAAGAAGGGGGAGGTTTTTTTAAAGAAGAGAAGAGAGTAGGGAAAGGTTAACAGAAGTAACCCATTAGTTTATATAATAAATCAATAAAATAGTATCATTGGGGTAAAAGTCCTTATTTAATACTTAGTTATTACTATTTATAAAGGATTGGCAATCCTCATGTTGGGATTTTTGCCCATATTCCCAGCCTGCAAGATTACCTGGTATCACTAGGGGAAAATTCCCTAAGGTGAAGTGAATCAGAAATTGGTTGGCCCAAGTTTTGGAGGAACTACGTTTGGGGACTTTGGGATATTCACCTGGTCATATCCATCAGGGATTGATCTGGATGAAAACATAAGATCTCATTGGGCAGGTGGCTGACGAAATAGGGGCATCTAATAGTGTTTAACTATCAGGTGTATCAATTGAGATCAGTCAGGTTTCATCACCAACTGGTTGGGAATGAATAGTGAGTTGTGAGGCGAGTGATGCTGCTTGCAACTAGAAAATTTATCAGTCAGTGAAGTGACCTGCCATAATAGGTAATAAGTCCCATTACCTAAGCAGGTCACTAGCCAATTATGGTTGGTTCGCTTAGATTGAGAGAAAAACGTTAGGGACACGTTTTACAACTCTTTCCATTTGAGGTCTAGAGGATGTCCAATGACGGAATTCTAGCCAGGATAGGGAAGACCATCACTGATGAGATGAGGAAGGGTGATTCAATGGCAATAGCTGCCATTTCATCGAATAGGTGTCAACTGAGGGTTAGACAGCTGAATCCCCTAATATATAATCCCTAAGATTTACTATAATAAACACATTATTATTATCTATGAAAGTATTATAATTTACAGTAATATTATCAATTTGGTGTATATTTAGACTATCAGCCTCTATTGTGTCATTCTATCTCAAGGATATTATTGTAGAAGGCAATAATTGGAAGACTCTCAGAGAGAAGAGTAAAGATCTGAGCGGGGATCTAGAGATGAAGAAACCACAATCAGGGATAGCTGCCAACTGTGTGTTGGGCCAAGAGAGACTGTCACCGGGGTATCTTAATGAAGATTGGGTGGACAAGAGTATAAAGAACAAATCCCTATGAGTACGACTTACAGAGTATTTAATCAGAAATATAAGCCGTGCGTTGGGCCAAATAATAGTTCAAGCTCAACTATGGATGATATTCTCCATACTATTATTGATTAATACATTCTATACAATGTGATGAAATGCACGAGGAAATTGAACCTGTGCAGTTTAATGGTTACTGGGTTAATGGCTGATTATCAATCCTAAGTAGATTTTTATAAGTTGTTGCTCACTAAAGGGGTAGCTGAGTAAAAAATCTATTATAATGTCATATAAAGAAGAACTACGCAAGCTGTGGACTGAGATTGCCATTGTGAATCAGAATGCCTTAAACTCAGCAGACTATTGGGAGTTCATGGCCTTAGAAGAGCGAGTCACCAAGGTGGAGGAAGGAGTAGAGAATGTAGCTAACTTTGGGAACAAGTTACTCAGCAAAGTAAACTCGTTGAAGAAGAAAGAAGGGGACCTCGTTTGAGAGGTCCTATACTTGAAAATGGAGCGAGAAGCAGATTGCATTCATTTAAGGAAGTTTGGTGTGGATATCAAGAAATTGATCAAAGAAGTGGAGGAACTGAAAGCTCACAGATGTGCTTTTGAGCCTGATATGGACAGTGATGCTGAAGAGAGAAGTCCTTGCATGATACTTGGGAAGTTGAATACCCCAAGAAATATGCCACCTGCCTTTAATGCCATTTCAGAGATGACGCCCAAAGTCACTTCACAAGTTAGCCAAGTAGCCAAACTGAGAGAATTGGCCCAAAATGACTCGGAGGAATTTAGAGCAGTGCCAAAATTGCCAACATTCCATCGGGATAACGCCCCAGCATTTTTCTGACTATTCAACATGACTATGAATGGCTACGGAGATTGTCAAAAGGCGTTGATGGCCATGAACTTCCTGGACACTGACTGTCAAAACCTAGTGTTCCCCACCTGGGGGGCAGCTGGTTGTATGCTGAGGCAAAGGTGGCTATAATGAAGGAGTTCAAGAGTTCAACCTGCATGTCAAAATGCAAGCAAGAATTTATGGGAATTCAAAACCATAAATATGAGTCTCTTACTAGCTTCGCGGATTGATTTTACCAGGAGTCGCAGATCCTGGCTGGAGTGAAAGTATTAGATGACTTTGATTCTAGAATCGCTTTGAAAGTGGCCCTTCAGCCCTATTGTGATTTGCATTGAATGATGTCTTCTGTGTTCGCGATGGAGATAACAACCTCACAAATGGTTGACAGCCTGAAGATTTTGGGAGCGACATTTGATGCCCCAAATAGAAGCTTCAAGTTAAATCCTGTACAAAATCCAAATCCCATGAAGAGAAATGAAGGAGAAAAGGAGGCTACTAATCAAACTGTGCCAGGAAATAAGCCCAAAGAATTCAGATGGTTAAGCAAGAAAGAGAAGGTTTACTATCAGTGTGGCGGGAAAGGACATTTCGCCATACACTGCAAAAAGCTGAAGGATCAGATTAATGTGGTCCAGGCCAAGGAGACAACAGCCGCTAAGGATTTGGGAAAAGGGCCTGCTGCCTAGACAAGGAACAGTCTAAAGTGGCGGAGAAACCTGTTCCTCCCATTATCATGAATGAAGAAATTGACTTTAGTGATCTGTTCATAGATGACAAGCAGGATCAGATATACCAAGTGGTCAATATGGATGTGAATGCTGTGACTAGAGCTGGGGCAAAGAAGATCAAACCCAAGATAATTCAAAAAATTGCCCAGCTGTACGCCCAACAACTGGCGGAGAAGATTCAAACTGCCAAGAATCCTGATGAGGAATCAGATCATTGCATTTATTCATTTGATACTGATGGCTGAATTGAGACAATTCCACAATTTTGGGTCTCTCAATGAAATGGGATTACCAGCTGGGGTATCCAAAAGCATCAACTTATTGGTTAATTGGGAGCAGCTCGCTGATCTGCCAGAAGGCCAGTAGGAGGAGGTGCTCAAACTATTTGAGAAATATTGGGAAGTGTTCAGTCCAGGATGACCACATTTTGGGATGCGCATGAGATGTAATTCACAAGGTTGACACTGGGGAAAATTTACTAATAAGGATGAGACTGATATGAAGATTGAAAGCTGCTGAAGCAGTAATGGAGGATGAGATCAGTAAACTAGTGAATCATGGGCTTCTAGTTCCATCATCAAGTACCTGGGTGAGTCCGATTCTGATCATGAAGAAGAAGGATGGATTGAACTGGGTAGTGATTGACTACTGGAGGCTGAACAAAATTATGAAGAAGGATTTTTATCCCCTACCAAGGATCAATGATGCGCTGGATCATTTAGGAGAAGCAAAGTATTTCTCTGCAATAAATTTAATCTCGGGATACTGGCAGATTGACTTGCCAGACTAAGACCAATAAAAATGCACAATTATTACCGCGCAGGGGTTATACCAGCTGACGAGGATGCTCCAGGGTCTTTGTAATGCGCCTGCGACGTTCCATAGGCCATGGACGCGATATTAAGCGACCTGAAGTTGTCGTGCATCCTTGTATATCTGGATGATATCAACGTGTTTAGTAGGACGTTTACTGATCACTTATACCACTTGGAAGAAGTTTTAAGTGACTGTCTACGGCTAACCTGAAGGTTAAGCCAAGGAAGTGCCACTTCTTCAAGAAAGAGTTGGAATACCTGGGATTTGTAATCAACTCAAGTGTATTGCAGCCGCAAACCCAGGAGATAGCAGTTATAGAGCATATGCTGTACCAAAGAGTGTCTGAGACATCCAAATATTCCTTGGGATGGTCAGATACTACAGAAGATTTATTTAGACTTTGTCCAAAAAGCCAAGCCTTTTTTTCTTTTATTAAAAGATCCAAAAAAAGGATATGTATGGAATGAAAAGGCCCAGGACTTCTTTGATGAGTTATGCTGGCATTTGATAGATTTGCCAATTCTGAAATATCTGAATTTCGACATCAATGAATCCCCCTTGGGTTGGGACCATCTAGTACTAAAAAAAGAAATATCCGAATTTCGACCAGGAGTTTATCATTCAAACCAATGCTTCGTTAATGGCAATCAGCGCCATACTGAGCCAAGTAGACGAACTTGGGGATGAACAAATGGTGGCATATGTGAGCCAAACAATCTCAGCCGCTGAGAGAAACTACACCGTGACTGAGCGGGAATGCCTTGCTTTCATATATGCATGAAAGCAGTTTTGGGTGTACATCCACAGAATGCACTTTAAGGTGGTGACGGACCACTCTTTGCTGCATTGGCTGCACAATCTAAGGGAACCAGAAGGATGACTGGCCCGATGGGCACTTAAGCTTCAGGCTTACAATTATGAGATAGTCCACTGAGTGGGGGCTTCTCATCAGAACGTGGATGGCTTATCGCGGTTGCCAATGGTCCAGTTGGTATACCCGCAGGCGGATGAGCTATTCCAGAGAATGGTCAAAGGAAGAATCAGGGATGAGCCCCAAGAAATGCAAGGTGCACCTTGAAAAGCGATGGAAAACACTGCGACTATAAATGGACAAGTATTCAAGACGATCAATGAGAAGCAGCTATTATTCCCAAAACTGTCAGAAAGAGCAGCAATAGTACAAGCAGCTCATTATATTGTCATGCACAGAGGCCTGAGAAAAACAACTGACCATATTCGCCAGTATTATTACCGGGAATTGATTAACTACGATGTCACAGATCATCTGGCTTGTTTCATGGAGTGCCAGCTGCACAAACTATACAATTATACAACTGGATAATGACTGGTCCGCCCTGGATTTGCCTGGCACATGGTGTCCATTGAAGTGATGGGACCAATGGTGATGAGCACAGGGGGAGTCAAGTACATCATAGTTGCCATTGACCATCTGACAAGATGGTTGAAAAGAAGGCCCTAACCAGAGTAGACGCTACCAGTACTGCGAGATTCTTCTTGGATCAAGTAGTATAATGGCATGGATGTCTGCAGGTCCTGCTGAGTGACAATGGGACCAACTTCATGTCTCATGTGATCCCAAGGCTAAATGAAATAATGAGGATCTGAGGAGTCATGTCAGTACCATACCAGCTGGAGACAAACGGACTGGTAGAATGAGTTAATGGGATGCTGGCCACAACGCTGAGGAAGCTAGTTGCAGGGAGAACTTCCGTGTGGGGAAAATACCTGAGTTTGGTGACATTTGCCTACAACATTAGTCATCATACAGCGATGGGGAAGATGCCATTTGAATTATTATACAGAAGAAAGGCCGCGTTGCCACCGATTTTATATTCAGTGGTGGAACCTATGTCAGGGATGAGTACTGAGCAATATTTGAACTGGCTGATGAGTATCCTGATCAATATGCAATCGCAAGAATTTAATACAACCTTGAAGAAAAGGATATGAGCGAAATTGATGGATGACAAGAACTGACTGGCATTAGAAGAATATCGAATAGGAAAGAGTTGCCTATTGTGATAAACATGGTTTCAGATGAAGAAACAAATTAGATGCTTTGTGGTGGGTCCGTTCAAAGTAATAGCAAGACGGTGACTGATGCTTACTCCATCAATAATCTCTTGATGGAAGAGTTTAAATTAAGTCCACGCTAAGTATCTAAAGTGTTGGATCGAGGAAAAAAAAAAAAAAGAGTTCCCAAAGGGCCAATGAACCATTAAGTTGGTCATGTCCTGATGATTAGGTCAAGTCCAAAAAGGACCTCTGAACCAATCTAGATGGTTAAGTCTGAAAAAAGGACCTCTGAATTATGGAAAACTGGAAGGTTTAAGTACCCAGGACCCAGTTTGGGGGAAAAGATGGACCGCTGAACCAAAGCAGGTCAAGTCCCATAGTAAAAAGAAGAATAAAGATAAAAAATAAGATATTGGAAAAAATTAAAATAAATGGATAAAAAGCCAATATATTTCTATAAATTTTTATTTTTATTGATTGTCCTCAGTACAGGGATGATTCCGCCTATGTTGCCTCTTGGGGGAGGGAGGATGGATCACGGTATGAATAAACAGCCCATCAAAATCAATATGCAATTGGACGCTTGCAAGGGCGAGACCTACACGAAACACATTTGTTGAGTGGATGCTGAGCCCTGAGAAAAAGCGACTAGGGGAAAAGAAATTGAGATGTTGGAAGATGCCAATTTGCGAAAGCCTAGAGTGGGGAGAAAAGCAGCAATAAAGAAAGAGGAAATTGGCAAATAACCCTGAGTAATCCTGATATAGCACCAGAGCCGGAAGATTTGTCCTGAGCGCCTGCTGACAGGCTTCATCAAGGACACTGGACATGTGGGCAAGCAACAAAGAAGGAATACTTGACGGGGGTTGCCAAATTATGCCCCCTATTAACACCATCAGTGGAAGACACTGATGGGAAGCTCCAGAGAAGAGATAGTTGTGCAAAGAGCGGATTGCATCCTGATAGCAGTGACTATGGGCTTTGTGGAAGCTAAAGCTGAATGAACAAAAGGAACCCAGGCAAGGCTGGAATCTTCATGGACCAACTTCTAATAACTTGGTCAGCAAAGTGAAGAGCATAAGTGGCAGTATCCCGATCTAGAAGGTTGTCAAGATCAGAGGGATTCAGTGCAAATGTCAAAGCCTCGGTGACTTGGGTCCAGAGTTCAGCGTAGGGGAGCCCAAAGTGTATGCTGTTACCAATTGAGAGATCAGAGACCAGAATAGCAGTTTTGTAAAATTGACCAAGTCAGAGGAACTCAGGGAGCAAGTCCAACCCAGCCAGAAACAAATGATCCAGAGCAACTGGCATAATCTCTGAAGCATCTACAATGATGTTCAGATCATCAGCAAAAGGAGCTGAATCCAGGAGGGTTTCAAAGTCCAACTCTGGAATCAACTGCAGAGGAAGAGTCGGATGAGAGTTGTTTGAAATGATGGCCAGCCTGGTTTTGGAGGGATTAGTTACCATTTCCAGTAATTTGATGGAAGGACTAGCCACTTGCACCAGACTAGGCGTATGAGTCCTGGAAGGACCATAAAAGAGGTTCTGTCGAGCATCCTGACTCATCTGCTGGAAGAGACGGAGGTTTGGATCAGACAGACTATGGAGGAGCTGCTGGTAGCGAGATTCAGAATTTGACATATGAGCTAGACAAGAGGGGGGATGTCGGACTTATATAGAAGTTGACATTATGTACTCTATAATCCATTTTGCTTTAATTTTGGGTATATTAATCTCAAAATTAATGAGATAAGCTCTCCAAGGGAAGAATTAGGAATGACTTACAGCCAAGAGGTTATGAGTGAAATAATGAGGGTGAATAGAAATAAGTATTCTTAATCAAGCTGCAAAACAAACATCAATGACAAGAGTCTCCTGTCTAGGACGAGGAGAAAATCAGGAAATCAAGGACGCTGGACTAAGAATCCTGAATATGACAGAAGGTCATATACCCTGACGGGGGGTAAAACCAGATCCTGGGACTAATATTATCACAAGTAAATCGATCAGCCTGGCACAACAGAAGGTCATGGGGACCGCGCTCTGAGAAGGCGGTAGCGAGGAGGAATAGGAAGAAAACTGTATGCCAAAGGTCATCCTGAGTAGCGTTAAGTATTGATGAGTGTACTCCGCTTGAACCAATGAAGTATTTGACCAAATGTCTGAAGTGGTGTTCTCATGCCCCAGTCCTTTTCTCGCTGGAAATCTAGGCAAGAGGGGGATGTGTTGGGATTTTTGCCCATATTCCCACCCTGCTAGATTACCTGGTATTGCTAGGGGAAAATTCCCTAAGGCGAAGTGAATGGGAAATTGATTGTCCTGAGTATCAGAGGAACTATGTTCAGGGGATTTTGGGATATTCACCTGGTCATATTTATCAGGGATTAATCTGGACGAAAACCTAAGATATCATTGGGCGGAGTGGCTGACGAAATAGGGGAATCTGATAGTGATTAACTATCAGGTGTACCAATTCGGATCAGTCAGGCGTCATCACCAACTGATAGGGAATGAATAGTGAGTTGTGAGGCGAGTGATGCTGCTTGCAACTAGAAAATTGATTGATTGGTGAAGTGACCTGCCATAATTAGGTAATAAGTCCCATTACCTAAGAAGGTCGCTAGCCAATTATGGTTGGTTCACTTGGATTGAGAGAAAAACGTTAGGGACACGTTTTACAACTCTTTCCATTTGAGGTCTTAGGGATGTCCAATGACGGAATTTTAGCCAGGATAGGGAAGACCATCGCTGCTGAGATGAGGAAGGGTGATTCAACGGCAACAGCTGCCGTTTAATTGAATAGGTGTCAACTGAGGGTTAGACAGCTGAATCCCCTACTATATAATTCCCTAGGATTTACTATAATAAACACACTATCATTATCTACAAAAGTACTATAATTTACAGAATTATTATCAATTTGGTGTATAGTTAGACTATCAGCTTCTATTGTGTCATTCTATCTCAAGAAATTATTGCAGAAGAAAATAATTGGAAGACTCTCAGAGAGAAGAGAGTAAAGATCTGAGCGGGGATCTAGAGATGAAGGAACCACAATCAGGGATAGCTGCCAACTGTGTGTTGGGCCAAGAGAGACTGTCACCGGGGTATCTTAACAAAGATCAGGTGGACAAGAGTATAGGGAACAAATCCCTATGAGTACAACTTACAGAGTATTTAATTGGAAATACTGGCCGAGCGTTGGGCTGAATAATAGTTTAATATTAACTAAGGATAATAGTCTCCATACTATTATTTATCAATACAATATATACAACGCGACAAAGTGCACAATGAAATTGAACCTGTGCAGTAAAAAGGTTACTGGGTTTATGGCTGATAATCAATCCTAAGTAAATTTTTACACCTCATATCATCCGTCCATTGCTCAGTGGGACTGAACCCATGCAATCAGCTAGCAGAATTCACCCCCTGCTGCCTAAAGTTAAAAGTGGTGCTCACTACAGGGGGCCCATTTATAAACTTATAAAATAGTTTCATATTTGCCAAGCAATGGCACAACTGGTTCCTCTTGATGGGGTACTACATAAGACTTATTGAGTTATCTCAATACATAGAGCTAAAACTTGCCTTGGATACACTACTTCAGGCTAAAAAAATGCTTATCTGTGAGAATAAGGTTATAACAGATCAGCTGGACAAGTCCTTCCAAAAACTGCACTTGGTTGGCTGCTGATCCAACTAACTTGCCAACTGCTTGAGCAACACTACAGAGCAGCTATACTGTGCAGAGCGGAAATGTATCAGTAGTGGTGAAGAGGGAGGGGTATAAATAGACAAGCCGCCAATTAACTATGACAGAAATATACCCAGATTTCTTAGGCAGTTTGAATTTTCATTAGAAGGGTCTTCCAATTGGCGGAAAGCTAAACTGTTGTTGTTTACTCTGGATGTCAAGAGAACTGACCAGGGCACATTTTACTTTAAGACTAGTACCGTAACATATCAAGAGGTGAAGGAGACCATGATCTTCCTGTTTGGGGTTTGTGGCAAATATGGCGCGGCGCAAGGCAGAGTTTTTGACTATACAGTTTTAAAAGAATGAGTCATTAGTGGAGTTTGTGGAGCAGTTCACAGCTGAGGCTCATGTGTTGTTGGGAGAGAATATGCTAACTAATGAGGAGGTGGGCATAGCGATGATAGCGGCTATCAAGCTATATCAAGAACTGTATAATGTTTGAACCACATTCTTTAAAGTGAGGCAAATCTATTTTAAATTGTCAATTGTTTACACCGTCTATCTATCAAATTTAGTGCTCCAATGTGGAACAGAAAGCCCCTTCAACTGCTACAGAATACCCATTAGGAAATGGACACCAACGACTTGGGTACAATCCATTGGTTAATACTTGTCCACTTAACGCTCTGGCGGTTCCTCTTCGCCCCCATTATACTCAACCAGCTCATCATCAGCTGAATTACAATCCATAAATTTAATTTCTGACCCAAACCTGTGGGTGCGATACAGAGACAAGTGCCGTTTACAAATGCTTGTTTCTCATGCAGTCAAAGAGGCCATTATGAAGCTAGCTGTCTGGGCAAACTGAATTTTCATGTAGTACCTGTTGCCCCAAACAAACAGGGAAAAGATCGAGCAGAATAGAAACAGGATGCTCTACTTCCACTAATTCAAACTTATTTGTCCCTGATAATTCCCATGAGTCACTTTGTGTCAGTCCCAGTACTCACCCTGACGATTTATTATATCAACAAATCTCCTACAATATCTTGGCTTCAAACTGAGGGAGAGACCCCAATAACGCATACATGGAGTTCCACCAAGATGTTTAAAAACCGTACTCCTGGAAGATCCATTAAGTGGAACAGTATAGTCAAAGTCAGTTTTGTAACAAATGTCGCAACCCTAGAGGGGGTGAGCGTGGAAATTCTAATAAAAAAATTTCCCAAAAGTATCCTTATGTTGGCTCCAGTATTATCACTTCTTTGGATAACCGAAAGCCCTTGGATGTTCATGTTTAAACACCAGCAGTTCCTCTTATTCAGAGTGTACATAAAGTGATATCTTTGTTAGGACACAAAAATCTGAGTGATTATAGATACTGGAGCTCACATCAATATTATATTCATCAAGCTCATGGCTAAGCTTCAACTGAAGCCTGATGTAGAACACAGAGTATTGTATGGGACCGCGGGGCACAGAGCACTGTGTCAGAGGGCGCTTACAGCGCGTTGCCTCTGAGGTTCAGTTTGGTAGGAGCATCCGCTCCAGCAGTTGTTCTGCCTAATAATTACTATGAAATGTTGAGCAGGGCCGCGTTCATGTGATGATTGGGGCAGTGAATGATATGGAGGAGGGAACCTTTAATATTATGGGACAAGGGATCCCCATCTATTTTGCCTCCAATAGAGTCCTGGAAGACCCACCCCTCCAGCAAAATTAATCTCGCATATAGAGATGGTGTGATTCTTGTATGATATTGTTGGATGGAGCGGAGGACCCAAGCTCTTTTTGTCCAGTTACAGTGTACAATGTATTCCACTATGGGCTGCGAGTGCTTTAAGTATCCCTTCTTGGCATCAGGTTATAATAGGAACGGAGCTCAAAATAGACATCCCTGAAGGACTCTATGGGGAAATCATAGGGACCTACCATAATCACAGCTAGAACCCCATGTGGCTCCTGAGCTCCTGTTACCGGGGCAGGGGGAAGTGAAGGTGTTGATAGCAAACCTTCAGAAGGAGTCTATGAAGGTTCAAATGCACAAAGTGGTGGCTTATCTGCATTTGATTCCTATTGATGAGGTCCACCATATACACAATTTTGGTTCTTGGGAAGACCTTGGGCTACCTATAAAAGCCTCATCCAGTGTAATGACTATGGTTCTGCGTGAGGCTCTAACTGGTCTGTCGGAGGAATAGAAAGCTAGGGGGATAAATTGTTTGAGAAATACCAAAGCATTTTTGCATCTGATGACCACAACTTGGGATGTGCACGTGAGATTGTGCATCAGTTGGACACGGGAGATCACCATCCTATTTGGTCATGGCTTATCTGTTTCTCAAAAGCGGCGGAAGAAGTTGTATCCAAGGAGATAGATAAATTGGTTATACAGGAAATGTTAGAACCGTCAAAGAGTCCCTGGGCGTCCCTGGTGCTAATTGTCAAGAAGAAAGATGGCACCAATTGAGTAGTATTTGACTACCAGAAGCTTAAAAGCATTACAAAAAAGACTTGTACCCGCTTTCAAAAAATTGACAATGCTTTAGATTCTCTGGGCGGTGCCAAATACATTTCTGCTATGGACTTGATATTAGGGTGCTATCAAATCGAGTTGCCAGTGGCAGAACAAGAGAAGTGCACTATATTCACCTTAAAAGGGTTGATCCAGCCTACAAGTATGCCACAGGGTTTGTGCAACGCCCCAGCTACGTTCCAGCGGGCTATGGACACTATTTTGGGGGACCTAAAGCTGTATTTCATTATAGTCTACCTTGATGATTTCAATGTGTTCTCGTGGACATTCTTGGTTTATATCGGCCACCTGGAACAAGCGTTCTGCCGACTTTCTGAAGCTAACATAAAAATTAAGCCCTGAAAGTGCCACTTTTTAAGGAGCAGTTGAAATACATCAGGTTTATGGTAGACTTCAAAGGGCTCAGTCCTCAGCCGGCAAAGGTGGAGGCTGTCTGTAAGATGACTCAGCTGGGTAATAAGCGGGATATCCAGGTGTTTTTGGGGATGGTTGGGGACTACCAGCAGTTCATTCCCAACTCCAGCTGTATTTGTGCTCAGCTCTTCAAGTTATTAAAAAATGCTACCTTTGATTGGGATGACCGTTGTCAAAAAGCTTTGAATGTTGTATGAATCTCATTGACTAGCATGCCTGTTTTGCAATACCCAAATTTTGAGAAAGACTTTATTGTACAAATGGATGCTTCCCTTTCCGCCAAAGGGGCTGTGCTATCCCAAAAAGAATGATGATGGTGTGGATCATCCCATCGTATATTGTAGCCAAAGCTTAACATGTCCTGAAAAAAATTACACCATGACCAAGTGGGAGTACTTAGTGGTTATATATATATAAACAATTATGGGTCTGCCTATACAGGTTAAAACCAAAGTGTTCATGGACCATGCATCTTGAAGTGGCTGCAGAATCTGCGGAACCTGAAGGGCAGCTCGCACAATGGGCCCTGAAGCTCCAAGCATATGACTTTGAGATCAAACAGCAGCCAGGGGCGAAACACCATAATGTGGACTGTCTATCACGATTACCAACAGTTGCTATTACAGCAGATTTGGTGGACAAAATGTATGAGAAGATGATTGTGGGAAAATATCCCGATGAGCTACCTCAAATGATCAAAGTGCTGGATGGGCTTTGACGGTATACCTTTTTGTGTGATGGGGAACTATTTAAGCATTTTGGAGAATTGATGCTGAGATTCCCAAACCCTTCCGTTAGACCACAAAAATTGTGGATGCTCATAGGGCGGTAGGTCATGAAGGGCTACGCTGGAGTTCTTGTGACCCCATTGCTATTGGGAGAGCATGCACTACAATGTACTTGAGACGGTTGCTTGTTGTCACCAGTGCCAAGTGGAGAAACCGTTCCACAACAAGACCGCCTACCAGCTGGTTAAACCTCGTTTTGCATGGCATACTATCTCTCTTGATGTGGTGAGGCCTCTGCTGCCTGGCGCAAACCGTTCTAAGTATATAATAGTAACAATTGATCATTTGACAAGATGGGTGGAAGCAAGAGAAATCAATGCTTTAAAGGCTTTCACCACCACCATGTTTACCATGGAGTGTGTCATATAGTGACATGGCTGTCCGCAGTTTATCCTCACGGACAATGGAACAAATTTTACGTCGCATATCCTGCCCAAGATGGACAACCTAATGATAATATGCGGGGTCTTGACTACACCCCACCACCCTGATTCTAATGGAATGGTGGAACGGGTCAATGGAACCTTGGTAAAAATTCTACACAAGTTTATAAATGATTGGCTCATTGACTGGAGTACCCTTCTTCCACCGCCATATTTGCATACAATATTAGCTATCATTTGTTGATGGGGAAAAGTCCTTTAAATTAATTTATGGAAGACATATAACTTTACTGGCATTGTTTTATTCCTGTGTGAAAGATACCGGTGGAGTAGATCCCCCAGCGCTATTTGACTACCTTAACAGACACGCTGATTAAACTCCAAACTGAAGCATATTACACTAGTTTAGCTAAGAAGATTTGGTATCAGGCAACTGAGCAATGTAAATGCAGCAGCCTCCCACAGTTTGGGGTAGAAGATATTTGACCTGTTCCATGACCAACATGAGTTTGGAAGAAGAAACAAGCTCTCCAGAATATGGATCAGACCATTTGAAATAATTGAGAAAACTGGTGTCAACTCCCACACTATTAATGAACCCTCAGGTGGTCAGATTATCAACTGAACACATGCAAAGTTCCTTCAGGAATACAAGCAATATGAGCTTATCATCCAGTCAAGGGGGTAATGTTATAACATTGATATGACTGGACGATAATTCTTCTATCCATAAGATCATATTTATGAGTCAAGGTGAGCCTCAAGATTTGAGTGATAGATTATGTTGATTTTGATGCAGATCAATCAAAGCAATAATGGTTTAAAATTTGAGGAAATTCCGCTGAAGCCTCAATGATGGGGTGAAACCCTTAAAATTGTAGCAAAATAGAGAATTACTAAATGAAAGGGTTGAAACTGACAAGGATACTGAGGATAAAAAGTTGATTAGAAGAACAAGAAGGAGGAGGTTTTTTTAATAGGAGAAGAGAGTAGGGAAGGTTTAACAGCAGTAACCCATTAGTTTATATAATAAATCAATAAATGTTATCATTGGGGTGAAAGTCCTTATTTCATACTTAGTTATTAATTTTTATCAAGAATTGGAGATCCTCATAATGTCCGTCTGTTGCTTGGTGGGACTGAACTGTGCAATCAACTAGCGGAGTTCATCCCTACCACAAAAAGTTAACAGCCTATCTTACCATAAGAAGGAAACTATAGTTTATGGGAGCTAAGAGTGACTTGGAACCCTAAATATAACTACTTGCTTTGAGCCTTAGACTCCTGCAATTATTGACTATTGAGCTTCTAGGGAACAGCATTATCAAGCCACAAAAACAGAAGCCCTACAAGCTAATGCTCGCTACATAGGGCATAGCCATCGCTTAACAATGCTTGCATCTAATTGTTTTCACCATAGAAGATAATCCTATTGATAGTGTAACCCGCTGAGTGCACATTGGAAATGGTGAAGAAGATGAAAAAATAGGAAACCCGCCCTTGGTCACTTGAAGAAGTAAAAGAAAACTCAATAGAGATCCCAGAATCTTAACATCTAACCTGGACTTCTAATGAAGGTTTTGATACTTACTTTAAGGAGTCATAAACCCAGGGGAAAGAGACAGCCGAAAAAAGGCATCCAATGTGGAAAGGACTCTCATAATCTTTATAGATCAAGTGCTCTTCCAGAGATATATGCTCAAGTAAAAATCTATTCCAATATATCATGTAATTTGTACATCTAGCGCCTTACCATATTGTTTATTTATTTTGAGCCCATAATGAGTAACTCCATCTCCACATCAATAACCAAGGGGAGCTGAGAGTGGCCTATGAACAGGTATATTGTAGCATCTCAAAGTATAGGGGAATTATGCTAACTGGGTAAAGCATGTAAATCTTATATCATTAAATTACAAAACTAAAATGGGGATCATTAGTTATGGAGTCGTTGAGTATGTGGAGAAAGCTATTGAACTCCTCAGAAAGGATATTGTGAAGTCTAATTAATGGACTCAGAAACTACTTGAAGATTTTTCCAAAAGCTACAAGAGAAAGACACTAAAGACCATGGTGAAATGGAGGCCCATGATTATACTAACCGTCATAAAAAGGAAGAACAGATTAATCCCATTAGATACCAAAAAGAGCTCGCCCTAAAACGAATTATTGAGCTTGAACCCCACTGAACCTCAGAGGCCCAGTCAGTATCCCAGAACCCTATTACCCAAGTAGTCAAGGTTGATAGGATATGGTATCTCAAGCATGTCAGATGCCTATGCACTTGATTACTGAGTGTCTTAACCAATCACAGAATGATATGAGAAGTAAATCACCTAATTAAGAAGATATTATTTAGATTTACTGTTGTCTCAATGAAGCTGAGCAAAGCTGAATTACCCTCACAGAAAAATTAATGCCAAAAAACCAAGTTTTTTCAAAGCACCAAATGCAAAGAAATAAAGGAAGACTTGTACTGGCGCAATGGAGTGTTAGAAGATAAGTACAAGCTTTTATGAAATTACCACTTTATTAATTGCCAATGAATCAATACTATTGACATCCACATTAAGAATCTTGAGAATGATAAAGTCATTCTCAAAGGGCGTAATAATTTTCTGGATGTCATACCAAGACTTACTCTTTAAGAAAAAGAAGCAGAATATTAATCTCATGCAAGATAAAATTCACTAAAACACATGACAAGTTGAAAAAAGTGGCACATGTATCAAAATCACTGAATCAGAAGCTCCTGGAGTACATGTTATCACAAGACTGGAAGCCACTACCATCAAACTTACTTTCAAGGGCAATTTAACACTTGAAGAAGGTAGCATTGTATACTTTATCTAATTTACAAGGCTGCAATGGAAGGTGCTACTGATCATCAAAAGTTTAAGCATATCTTATCTTATTCAATTCACATGGCGCAGTAGGTAATGGTGCCTCACATGGACAACCTTAGTACTTGGGAAAAGTGTAAGAAGCGCTTATCAAGGAACTTGGTCACCAAGCAAAGCTTGAGTATAAAAAACAAGATTTCATGGGAATGTACTACACTTTTATTGAAACCCTTCTAAGTTCTCAGAACACTTATATATTGAGGCTTAAATGATGATGATCTCCAAGATTCTCACGTTAGAGGGTGCATAGATGCCTTTGTTGCTGGTTTACATAATAACACTGACCTAGACATGCACGTCACATCAGCTAAATGAAGCTTCAACTCTGTCTTAGACATCAAAAAAGCCCTGATCAATGTGTTTGATAAGCAATCTAGAAGACAACCGGAAGAGTATCACAAGATTCAGAATTATACCACGGAGAAATTAAAACCCAAAAAGATGGAGAAGCTAAAGTGCAAAAACTGCAATAAGGATAACCTAAAGACAAGTGCTTTAGAAACTCTGCCCTTCCCAAGCAGGGAAAAGGGATGTTAGCTTAGGGTCAGGTACCTCTAAAAACTTACCAGACTAAAGTACTTGAAAATAAAACATTGCTAACCGCTCACCTCACGTGCATTGAGAACTATTCTAGTGATAACTCTAAAGGGCGTTATGATGCAAAGGTTATTAAAATATAGTTACACTTGCTGAGAGTGCCGTTTTGAGATGGTTATATGCCAGAAAATTGACAACACCCAGGTCCTAGAGGACACTTACCTCAGTCAAGTTATTGGGTGCCCAATAATAATTTATACCGCCAATATGCTGATTATTACCTTAGCATATTGATCTGACCCCTATTGAGCATACACAGTCTATTGGAGATCAGAAGGAATAACCCAAGACTGCCAGTAAGCTAAAAGCAATGTTCCATTTATAGAGAGTTTTTAACCTTCCCGCCAAATTTTGGAGAAACTATTAACAAAGTAGATTTGGTAATTCAGAAGGTCAGAGTAATGACTATTTTGGACATGAGATTGCAAATCAACAGCATCTCATCCTGAATCATCAAAAGGATTTAACTCGCCCCTGACCTCAAGTACACACAGGAGTATAGCACTGCAGGTCCAAACAACACTAAAGCCATAGATGTTTACTATACCTTGCCAATTTTAATTGTCATACTATTTTTTAGCTCCTGCAATTGCCCTGGATAATACCCAGTATGAAATACTATTAACAAAATTAATGATTGAATATGAAGTAGATTTCAACTTAAAGGATACGCATTTTTCCTCCTCAATTATGAAGTTCCCCCATACTAGATAATAAAGTATCCAGAAGAAAGTAATAATCTTGTCTTGTTGAGTACCCTGTTTTCGCTTTACCTTTATGATATTATAGTTTTGGAAAAAGTACAAAAAGCTCCTTAAACCAGTAAAAGAAGCATATGGCATACCCTTCTATGTTACTGAAGAGGTAAAAATCAAACCAGGAGAACAAAAGTGATTTCTACAACCATAATCTTGAAGATACCCCAAATTACCTATTAAATATCACTAGTGTTGTCAAGTCATGAGATTTGAACCAAGAGTAGTACCGGGTATTCATGTATCAGCCCATGAGTGGCCAATTAAATTACTACTAGAAAACCTGAAGAATTGCGAAATATTAGTCAAGAGACACCAGGAGATTGAAAAAACAAACAAATTTAAATTGAAGAAATTGACAAGTGAATTTTATTGGTACTCAACTTGATATGGGCCTACCCACTTATAATTTAATCTGCGCCATACCTCAAGTTCAAATATCTCATAAGGTAGATCAAGATGAAATATAAAAGGTGCAGAAACTAAAAGATTATTAAGATTTTTATTCACGTCAGATGTCAATTATGTCCATATGAATGACTGGACACATAGTACCAATGTAGGAGACTCAACCACAATACAATCAGAGCCATATAGGAAATCAAAGACAGAGGAGCAATACATGAAGTCTGAGATAAAACAACTATTTGTGTCAGCTTACTTGTGACTTCCCAAAATCCACAGTCGTCCCTAATGTTACTTGTAAAGAAAAAAATATGGTGGTCACAGAACAGTGATGGATTACAGGAAGCTAAATAGCCTCATGAATAAAGACAGCTATCCCATTCTGCAAATAGATAATGCTCTGGATCAACTATCTGGATCAAATTTCTTCTCCACAATGGACTCACTAGTGGCTATCAGAAGATGGATTTATCACCAGAGGAACAATAAAAAATGCGCGTTGATATTAATGGAAGGATTATGCTAACCTACCAAGCTCCAATATGGATTATGCAACGCGCTTGCCTCATTGCAACAGGTGATGGATCATATCTTGCAAGACCTCAAACTGAGCTGCATAATTGTATACCTAGATGACATAAAGGTGGTTTCAAAGACTTTTACCAATTATCTGGACCAACTCAAGAATTTTCCAATAACCATAAGAGAACTTTATCAAATTAAAGCCTGCTAAGTGTACTTTCTTCCAACAATAATTAGATTTTTTAAGACATGACATATTACAGGAAGGAATTTAACCCTTGTACAATAGAGTTGAAGCAAGCTCTAAGATGCCAGAACCAAAGGGCCTCAGATATACATGTATTCTTAGGAATGATGGAGTATTACCAATATTTATCCCTAATTTTGCTTAACTCGCTGAACTTCTCTGCCCGTTTCTTTCCAAAAACACACTGTTTGTATGTGGGATTAGAGCAAAGAACTTCACTCGAGACTATGAAGGAATTGTATAAAGGAAGATCAATTTTGTGACATCAAGACTATGAAAAGCCATTAATCCTTTTTACAGATACCTCCAACATAGCTGTAGGGGCCATTTTCTCACAATTGGATAATGAAGGCGTCAAACATCTGGTGTCCTATTGCAGCAAGACGCTTTCAAAGGATGAGCGTAATTACAGTGCAACAGAGAAAGCGTGCTTAGTAGTTTACTCACTGTGAAACACTTTAAGCCCTTTTTATATGTTATGAATTTCACTTTGTTACAGACCATGCTTCTTTATACTGGTTGCAGATTATTAAAGATCCTACAGGAATATTAGCTTGATCGCTCTCAAACTTCAGTAATATGACACAGATATCATCCATCAAACTGGGACATGACACATGAGCGTGGATGGACTTACCAGACTGCCTTTAATATTTAGATGATACCAAAGCTATATTGGTCACATGACCTACTTATGAAGCTGGACTCTTGGGAGGATGAAGATGAACCAGTTCAGAAGGTGTAAAATTGCAACTCCCAAAGAACTAAAGTTCTCAATGGGTTATTGAATAAAATTAATGAGCCAATTAGTACCTTACTTTATGATCTTTGGAATAAGTACCCATCATAAAGGAAGCTCAATTTACTGTAGGACATGGAGGATCCAGAAAATTTTGTGAATATAAAGAATCAATAAAATTGGGAAGAAATACTGGAATTTTTAACTGAAGTCTTGTATGACTGCATAACTTGTCAAAAACGAATGCTGCATAAGGCTAAGTACAAGTATCAGCCAATAACTCCTCAGCAGCTATTCCATACCATCGGTTTAGAGGTATAGGTCCATTTTCAAATTAACAAGTGGAAATTAATATATCCTTGTAAGAATTGATCACTTCACGGAGTGGATCAAAGCAATTGCTATTCCCATGCAGACTGGCAAAACTACTGCTATCTTTTTATACAAGTATATATCTACTAGGCACAGCTGCCGCAGGTACTACTATGCAACAATGGGAAGAACTTTACTTCAAGAGTTGTGAGGATCTTATCTACCAGCATGGGAACTCAACAATTATCTTAACACTACGCAACCAATCACCTATTGGGAATGTAGAGAGAGCCAATGGAATGTTTGTTTCAATACAAAGAAAAATGGCCACTACCAACCCATTACATTAGGACCAATATATCCCAAGTGTTTGATGGCTTAAACAAAGTTTCCATCAAATCATCTAGATGTCTCCCTTCAAGGCCTTATATAGAAGAGAACCTGGAATCCTGCTCTATGAGCTCTTGAAGGTGCCAATGAAATAGCAAAGAACCTGAGAAATTGATAAGAATATTAGCATATAAAAGTTATACAACTTCAATCAGAGGCATTGATAAATCAGCCAAAACAGTTACAAGAGAAGGTTAAGTAGCAAATGATCTCTCTAACCAAATATCCGCCTTTAAGATTTTAGACTTAGTCCTTTACTATCACAATTGTAAAGAACCTCAAAGAGGAAATTAGATTTCATCTAGGATAGGTCATATGCTATAACTTACAGATGCGGAGACAAATCTCAAACAAGTCTCTAGAAACTGGAGTAACTATCAACCTTATACATATCTGATTTTGTGTCAGTACTCTTCTATCAGTATTCTTGAAGGGGTTATATCAGATATCTAGATATTGAACATGATGCGAAAATATTGACCTTTTGATTCCCATGAAATAATTAGCCTGACCCAAGAAGGGGCTAAAGAAGCTACCTTAATAGTCACTTGGAAAATTGATAGTCAATAAAACTCAAATTGGCCTTAAGAAAATCCGTTGGACCAAATCTAGCCTAAAATGCCCCAAGTTGAAATCCTGCCTAATTTAAATGAGGATCATCAGAAGGTCAGGCAACAATTACTTAAGGTAGCACTCAAGGCAATTAATTAAGATGAACCTGAAAAATGTAAGAATTAAGAATCTATCCAGTAATCAGCCTAAGTGATAACAAGTCTCATCTGAGTTGGTACATTGAACTTGAAACTTTAACTATCAAAAAATATGCTACAAAAGCATTATACCATTCAAAAATGCACCTCCTGGCCATGAACCTTTCTTTCAGATTCCCTCATCAATTACTTTAATTAATCCTTTTCCATTTTGCTTATATTTCATAGTATGTCTATAGAAATCTATCTTTTATACTACAATAAAATGACGGCAATTATTCTATATCTTGTTTTGGTACTTGACTTCAATAAGTCCATTTCGCTATACTTACTACAGGACAGATACTCTAGCTGAAAGGTCGTAAGAGATACTTGGCACCATTTAAAATAAAAATATACTTTTCATGCATATTAAACGGCTACAAGTATCTACTGTTAGGCTTTTTAGCATAAAACCAATTTTACTCAAAAACGGAAGCTAACGTTTAGCAAGTGCATGAGTGGCTCAGCCTTGTCCAAAAAGTTTGGCATGAATTTGTGGTAATATTTCACCATGCTCAAGAACACCTGGCATCTCTTATTTAATTTAGGGGACTTTATCTGTGGTAGCAGTTATAGTTTTCTTTTTCTGGGATTCTTTTCCCTTTAGTTTATTTCATGGATGAGGAATTCTAACTGGCTCTATAGTAATGAGAACTTGTTTCTCTTAAGTTTGAGGGCGTTCTCTTTTTGATGTGTAAAAACCTCCTTCAGCTGCGCCAGATGATCTTTAAACGTTTTGCTAAACACTGTGATGTTGTCCAAAAAGATAAAAACACTCAAAATTTTCAGATCTCCAAAAATCTTAATTTATTATTTGCTGGAATGTAGCCAGGGCGTTGCACAAGCCCTATAGCATACAAGTTGGTTCATACATGCCTTGCCTAGCAATAGCGCACACTTCTCCTGTTCTTCTGGTGGCAGGCCCATCTTCCAATAGCCACTTGTCAGGTTCATTAATTAGAAGTAGTTCAATTTTCTGAATTGTTCAAAGCATTGTCAATGCACAGTAGTTAGCAAGAATCTACTTTTATCAAATCAAAAAATTATCTATAATCTGTGATTATTCAACTTCTCATCCTTCTCTCTTACTAAAAGGAGAGGCGACGCTCAGGTAGTCTTGAAGAGACATACCAAGGCTGCATTTTATGTTACTGTAATTCTATTGAAATGACTTCTTCACTGCTTTTGGAACAACATCAAGCTTTTTGTTGTAAGGTAGTGCACTCCCAGTGTCATACTATTGCTGAGAAACGCTCAATTTAAAAGGGATTTAACACAAACCTATTGAAAAATACCTCCTGAAAACCCCAATTTAGTAGAGATAATATCGGTACTAAAATCTATCCAGCCAGAACAAAGATCAAGACCAAACTGACATGGCCAGCGACCATTCTTTTTTGAAAATCTGAAGCCCATTTTGCATGCTTCAGAGGCTGAAATCCCTGACAACCAAGGCTCATATATACCCTTGGATGTAAAAAATTAATTAGATGGTAAGCATGACGTTAGAGGTCCTGCAAGTATATATACTGTTTCAGATGACTATGCTCATGACATCACATATGACGCTTTTGAGGAACCCCTTCCATACCCTTGTGTTTGACAGCAAGTGAAGGGAGAATTACTGAAACACCATTAAAAAAGTTTTCCCATTCATACTGTTGCAATTGGTTCTGACCAACCATTCCAATATTTAACCTTATTTAATCTGTATTTTAAACTAAAGTTTTGATTCCACAGGCCTTGGTGCCAAGATAAGTCTGTCAACATAAGTTTTGGCAACATTCCTTGACGCCACTGTTAATCCATTAGATTAAGTTACAACGGATTACCTTCCCACGTTCCCACGATTTTATATGTATCTTATTAGCTACTGAGGGATCAAATCCTAACTAACCCACTGGCAATATCCCTAAATCCGTTACTATTGAGTTACAAGGCTTTACAGCGCCATAAACAAAATCCCTTTTTATTAATATTTTATTGATTTTATTTTTTCCATTACCCCACAGGCATAAAACAGTTGTCAAGGGTTTTTCCCCAAGAATCCAAACCAATGAAGGCTACGAAGTTCCATAATTACTACATACTGCTTGGTACTCCATCATGTAATTTATTATGATGGGAATGGAAAAATAAGCGGATTTTCATTTCACCTAGCTTATTAAAGCTGTTTAGTAATGACCTTTGACAATAAACTCATTATAGTTTTATCGCAGGGCTACTGTTTCATACAGCTCTCTTTAGATTCTTAAACAAAATATCGACCTGTGCAGTTTTATATTGATGCCTTCGCGCCAATTGAATCATTTGAAGCTCACTACAGGGGCCACTTTTGGTACTCTGTTTTCAATATACAAGCCTCTATAGTGTTAAGCTTCAAAGACAATTGTTGAGGCGCCCCGCTGTACATTCTTTATGATGAACAAAACTTTGGGGAGGGGCCGTTGAGTGTTAGCATTATGGCTCAATTTTCCAAACCTTTATTTCAAAATGAGCCATCAAAAGAAGAAGTTCTAATTACTACCAAAGTATATCAAGAGGTGAAAACTTTACGCCAATTTGGCCCAATCTCAAGGGCACAAAATAAAGGATTTGAATGTTTATTGGTTAAGTCTTTCTGGAAGCAGGAGAAGGCAGAGCATAAATTTATATCTGAATGACAACGCTATAATAATGTAATTTACAACTCCGCCAGGATCTTAAGAGTACTATGCATAAGCATAGACAAGTGCATTGATAAGCTAATTCTTAAGGTTCTAATCTTGACAATTCTATGGAAGAAGTTATGGCTATGGTGCTCAATGTATTAACTGATGTACCTGTATTAGCTACTACCACCAGCTCTTTCGCAGCTGCCGCCAATCTCATTAACTCTGATATTCCAGTTACTTCAGCGCATTCTCCTTCAGTAAGCCTGGTCAACATGCGTAAGTTTGATAGGCATGGAAATATCCACAACTTTGTCCAATTATTTGAAATTACTATAGGAAACACCAATGTCCATAATAAACTTGCCACCATGATGAATATACTGGATCCCTATAGTTAAGAATTAGTATTGCGAAATATCTGAGGTTGGCATGTCATATATTACCGCCAAGATATTATTATGAATGAGTTTGGCAAAGCAGAATGGATGAAATACGGAAAACCGCCTTCCTACCAATCAATTTTAAAGTTAGCAAGAAAGTGTTAGCAATTTGCAGATCAGTTTTACTATGATGCTCAAGTATTGTATGGAGTGCACTTTCTTGAGTCATTATGATGCCTAGATTGCTTTCTACCACGCCTGTGAGCTTCACATAGAATTTTATCAGTCATTGCTACCTGTTTAAATTATAACACTACCATTACTGAAATGGTAAATTATCTATGGTGCTGCACCCTTACTTTTGGTGCTCCTAAAGCCATGTCACCTAATAAAGAGTCAAGTATTCAACTACTGACTGCGACCACTGACAAAATTTTCTGGAAAAGCTTAGATGGAGTAGAGGTGGGACATTCTACATTCGCCAAAAGTTCAAAAATATCATTGAACAATCTGATCATGATGGAACGCACCCTCATTGGGGAAACATCCTTTACAAGAAACCCAAACGAGCTTGCTACAGCTCCGCAGCCCTGGAAAATACTGATTTATTTTATTATTTGAGTCAAGAAGATAACCTTGACATTCACTCGCCCACTGTCCCAGAAAATCACGCTGAGGGTCCTTACGTTGATATTAGCATATACAACATGCTGGTTCAGGAAATAGTGGACAACAGATCCTCATCAACATCACTTCAAAAAATTTTATAAAAAGTTGGAGACTGAATCTGATATTGACCACTGCAAAAAATATGGCACCATGGGACCTAACACTACTACCTATCTAAGAGCATATAGCTACTTAACGCTGGGGTTTGGCACTAAAGTGTTGTATTCTCCCACCATCATTTTACCTCATGATAATTATGAGTTACTTATTGTGGCCTCTTTATAATATAATTTGGGATGAAAGCCAACTTTGAAGACAATACTTTAGAGGTAGCCAGACAGTGCGTCCCCTTCTATTCTACCTGGGATTTCACTAACCATGCGTTAAAATCTGGGCACTTGATGGTTGCTCGCTTATGGCCCTAGATTTCAACTGCACAAATTTGTGGATCCTTGTGTTGATTGTTTGATTGAAAAAGGTAAACTGGTGCAATAATAGTATGAAGACTATTATTGTTGATTACCTAAAAGCCACGTTGAATGAAAAGTCTAATGATAAACTGGTGCTTCTTCCTCTTGAAGATATTCTGGTACTGGTAAGGAACACATATCCTATTCTCTTCATGAAGAGCCAAGTGGAGATTTGATAAAAACAACCTAAGGATATCTGATTCTTGCACTCTTCTCTTAAGAGTAATGTTAAACAACCAATCTATAACAACTTAGTTAACATCAAGTTTTAATCTACTTTTATTAGGGAATATTTGGGGGGTTTTTATAGTTAAAATCGACACAACTTTTCAGCTGTCTGCTGTTAATTATTTGTGCTCCTATGCTGGTTTGACCCTCAAGTGTTAGGCACCAGATCTCAGTTGGGTACCATTACCTTGATTTTATTAGGCAGCATAATCCTTGGTTGTTAGAAGACCAAACAATAATTATTTGGGACTCAAAACCAATTGTTTTGGCCGATGACAATTCTACTCTCTACCTCTGGCGTTCAAATGCTTTGGTTTTTTCCAACAACTCCCCATTTGATCCACTATGAATGATTCCCTTTAACTCGACTATCAGGCATTGTTCCCATATTGAATTATTGCTTAAATTCATTGGGGATGATTGCCAATGATAATCTCATCAGTCAGTGACCTCTGCCAAGATATTAAATGATTTAATGCAATATTTATACTGTCATATGTTATTCCCTCATTAAATTCATACTTTATATCATTGGGGATGATGACCAATGATAATTCCATCAGTCAGCCACTATTGTGATCCTATATAATTATAAAAAGATTGTCAAATTTTTTAATCAGTTAAAAGGTTGGATTGTGTGGTCATCTCAAATTCCAACATATCCCCCCTCTTGACCAGATTATCTAATGGAAGATAGAACCTTTGGGGATGGAAGCCACCTTAGCTTGAGCTCGAAGTTAGTTTTTCATATCTCTATATTCTTAGCTGAGTGCAGCTCTGTCCACGCTCAACGCCCATATGCTATGCTTGGTCTTGATAACTTCTTATCCTTGGTTACTACCTGTTGCCACCTATTCTCAATTGCAGTACCCACAACATCATGCCACACCAGTCTCATATTCACATCCTTGCTAAAAGATCAACTGGTTCACCTGTACAAACCCCCGGACGGGTCTCATTGGCACCTTGCCACCTGTACCAACCCCAGGATGGGTTTTTGTGACTCCATAGTCAGCCTATATAAACCCCAGGATGGGTCTCATTGGCACCTTACCATCTGTACCAACCCCAGGATGGGTTTCAACATCTTGTTGATAGGGACTATTCTAGCAGATCTAGTTTCAGTCCGTCCTGATCCTTCCAAATGCTTGGGACTCGTGCTCATTATTTTATCCCTTCCTCCATGCTCAGTAGGTGGGAATATCACCAGATGCATCACTACTCAAAGAAATAAATTTGATTTTTTAATATATTTTTTGGTTTTTATATTTTATGCCTCTTTTTATCTTTTTTCATATTTATATATTTTCTAAACCCAATACTTTTAAGTATTTTGTGAGGACCTATTGACCATTCAACCATCTTAAATATTCTTGATTGTTTAGGCATCATTTGCTGCCTTGATAATTTCAAATGGTTCCATTCATAGGATTCCAACTCGTTTTTCTTTTTAAAATTTTTCTCCATCATTATTTGTTGACTCAAACATTCAGATTAGCACTGCTAATAGATCTGTACATGATCCCCTAGGCGCACAGATTAACTTGATCCATTTTTAATAATAATAATAATTATTATTTGGGGAAGGTCGACCAGGGGACAAGCACTTCTGATATAGTGGGGTTAAACTAATGAACTTTGTAAAATAAAAGACCTCATAGAGTTCAAGGCCCCTCTTGTTGTCTCCAGGGTCACCAAGTTTAGGACGGTAGGGATTGGGGTTATGCTGGCTTATTCTTGGATGCAGCATGTGTGAAGGAAAGGATCAACCTTTAGGAACTATATGGGGAACCATGTGTTGATTGTCCTTCTGTTATGAGGGTCATGTGTCCAAAAAGCCATGCTTGGAAATGTTCCAATATATGGCTGTGGAAGCGATGGATGGCTTCTTGGATTGTAGGCGCTACTCCTGTGAACGATTCCAGTGCTATTGTATGTATCGTCCATAGTGCTATTGCTACTATCAACTCCATGAGAGATGGGTGGATAGGAGAGTCCATGTTTATAGCGAAAATGTTCCTTGCTAGGCTAAATGGTTGTCCGTTTTCTTGGCGGAATAGGCGCATGGCCTCTTTCCATATAGCCACTGATGTTGCGCATTGTTCTAAATGGTGGGCTAGGCTTCCATACTGACCACATATTGTGCATGAGGTGTGAGTGGCATTTGACCGTTCATCTGTGCGGTATACTCTCCTCATGCACCTCCATACATGTGCTCTTATCCTTGGTTGGAGTAGAGGGTGATGTGTGTATCTCCATACTCTTCTTTGAGTCTCCAGGTTGTAGGGTATGTCCATATGGTCCAGGTAATCTATCCTGGCTATTGTACTTGGGTTTTTGCTTATTATATTGTCTATAACTATTTGGTCATTGATTTCCTGTCTGTGAGTTAGCCTTGGGCGTCCTCAGTGATTGGTTTGGCCGTTTATGTGGAATCACCATGACGCTCTTCTCATGGCTATTAGTACTCATTTGAAATGTGCAGGAGTGTCATGTGGTCCTGCAGCTGTAGGATGGGATGCCAGATACCTGATTAGTGTTCAGGTGATCTGGGTTTCTTAATTGGAGTGCACGTGTGAAGTTATATCTAGTTGTTCTGGCCCAGTGTGTATCTGGAAGATCTGGGCTAGTCACCTGAGCTATCCAGGATCCTAGTATATGGGTCACTTGCTCTACGTAATTAGTAAGCCCCATGCCTCCATTCCTTCTAGAGCCAAATAGAATTTTAAGGCGTACAGGGGGGTTATGGTTGGACCAGAGCCTTCCTTGTAATAGGGCGTGAAAAGTGTTGAAGAAGGATGGTGAGAAAGCGATTACATGGGCCATGAACCATATGATTGATAGAATCATAGAGTTGGCTACCATGACCCTTCCTGTTAGACCTGTTTGGTTTCCATGTAAGGAGGCAATGCGTTTTGTTATTTTGTCTAGAAGTTGATTTTCCATCATGGAATTGGCATAGCCTCCTGCTTCTAACCATACCCCCAAGTGACGAACAGGACCAGCTATTGGCTTGGTGATGAATGGAAGTTTCAGTGGGGTCGTTGCTAATTTTCGCCTCCTATGCCTGGTAAGGAGTCTTGATGTTGTATTAGTTTGTTGGCCCTGGGTAGTAGCATCCAATGGGTCTTATATTTTCCCAGAAGTATGATTTCCGTTTTCTTAGTGTTAAGTGATGCGTTACTTATGGCTGAATAATCTTGTATTATCTTCTCAATTCTGCAAGCGTCCTGATTGTTGGATATGCCCACCACACAATCACAAGAGAAAGCCATCATTTTGACTGGTGGTTGGCCCTTGACGTAGATTCCCTTGATAAGTGTGTTTTTAATCCAGATTAGAGGGTCTAAGCTAAAGTTGTAGAGTAGAGGGATTTAGGGGTATCCTTGTTTGAGTCCTCTCTGTGGGATGACTGGGTTGGTTAAAAAACCTGATCCTCGCACAGCCATGGTAGCAGACTAGTGAACAACATCACCTAGTTTATGAAGCTATTTGGGAGCTTGAAATTTTGAAGGCAGGCTTAATATAGGTCCAGTTCACCCTGTCGTATGCCTTTTGTTGGTCTAAAAAGACAAGTGCTCCAGAGGTTTTGGACTGGCAGACATTTGCAACTGTGTGGATGTCGACTCATATGGATCTTCTTGGAACAAAGCCATATTGAGAAGGGGATATTGCATCAGTTGCAATTTCTCCTAGTCATTTGGACATAGTTTTTTTGTGAAACTTTTGTATCTGTGTTGGTTA